>CAJHZI010000205.1:792500-910000 GCA_905160935.1 Enchytraeus crypticus | reverse complement strand
CTCGAGTTATATTTACTATTAAAAATTACTGTAAATTGCTCTATACTGTACCATGGACAAGACGTGTATTATTTCAAATCGCTATTTGTGCATTGAAAGATATTTTAATAAATTGTATATTGTAAACTGATATATAATTTGTAATTTAATCTTAAAGTAAGGTGGGAATAAAAGATGATTTGACGTTTCACTATAATGTAGCGCAACTAAATGTGTTACATAAATTATTTCTCACCCATATGTTTGGAATTAATTTTATTTGCACTCATGTTGTATTTGGATGTTTAAATTGATCTTTGTGCATCAAGACTTGTATTCATTTCAGCTTATGTTCATTAGAACTAATTTTGCGTTAGAATTGCAAGGTTATGAAACGAGGATATTAAAATAAGTAATGAGGAAATGTAAATTAATATGTTATTAGAAGTTTAACCTTCATATATTGAGATATGATCTTTGCTTATTGGTGTATTCATGTAAAAACTGATGTCAAATTAAATATGATATGACATTCAGTAAAAATAGTAGATTATGTAAAGCAATAATAAAAATTATATGCATAAGATACATGCGTGCAACGCAACCACTCGTGGGGGTTGGGTGGAGAAATGCTTATGAAGAGCTTGATTCTGATTGTCTGTTGAGCATGGCCTCGATCAATACTATATTACCAGAGAACAGGCTATAGAATTTTAGTTCACTCCTGAACTCTGGCATGTACGGAATTACTAGCTGAACTTGTCTAAATATAATTCTTAATGAATTATTGCGACAAACACATAAACTAGTAGATTTCATACAAGCTTCTGAATTTCTGACTGTGTTCGTAGGAAGTACTGCTACTATGCACCTTCTATAGGTCGGTGATAGTTAGCACGAAAAATACGAAATCAATATTGAAACGATTGTGCCTCACGGGATTGTAGATTTTGTGTGGAATTGTCGTCTAACCTTCAATAAGTCGGTTAATCACGATCCATTTCAATATCTCAATCCATTGAACATATAAATCCTTGATTGTACCAGAAACGCCGATTACTAGAGATCTAGATAAAGCGTTTTCTCGTCAATTCAGGTGAATAGCTGCATTTACAGCACTTTGTGTTGGCAGTGAAGATAGAAGACAGAAAATTGAAGACTGAAAAAGTGAAGAAAATAGAAGACTGAAAATTGAAGAAAGAAATTGAAGAGGACGACAGAATCGGGAAAGAGCGAAATTCTACGAAGAATACTGATTTTCTAGTGCCTAATCTAGATAGGTGTTGCTTTCATAGATTTCAGCTAAACAACTACAATTCTGAATTCTACGGAAAGCGCAATTTACTAGTTGCCTACTCTAGTTAAGCGTCTTTGCCTTAGATTCAGCTAAACGACTGTAAAATAACACCTCTTGTGTTAACAGTCAGAAGAAAGAAAGGAAAGAAGACGGAAGAGAATGATACTGAAGTTCTACGAAGAACGCTAATAATTCTAGTTATCCACTCTAGATAAGCGTTATCCTTCTAGAATTCAATCAGGTGCTTGAGATCCTAAAATCTATGAAAAGCGCAATTTACTAGTTGCCTACTATAGTTAAGCGTCTTTTTCACAGATTTAACTGAACGACTGTAAAATAACACCTCACGTGTTAACAGTCATACTAAAGAAGAAAAGAGGGAAAGTTTCAAATCATATAAGCGAGGAGTGCCTTGAAGCCAATAACTCGTTCCCATTTTCTATCTCTTATTTTAATTGCAAATACAGACATTTAACTAACTGATTATAAGTAGACTGACTTTACATTTATCGCCTATTTTTAGAATTTTATTAATTGTTGCGTATTGTTAGTTTAATATTCTATTCTATCTTTATGTTTAATGTTTCAACTCGCTATATTGCTGTCGTGTTTCTTTGTTAATAATAAATCGTTTAAAATAATAAATCACTAGTTTTTGTGTCAATATTCTAATTTAGTCAGAATCTATAGAGATAATTACAAATAATACACAAATACTATAATTTATCATACACTGAACGAATAAGCATGAGTTCTGTTCACAGCAGCTCCAGTCTTATTGATTTAGCCTCTAACTGGCTATATGAGCAAGAGATCCTTGCATCCTCAAGATTAATACCGCCTAAGCATGAAGAGTTGGAAAAATCGAACCCACGACTCCATTTCCAAACTCCTGTAACGGTGAGAGGATTGGAGAATTCTATATATATATATATATATATATATATATATATATATATATATATATATATATACATACATATATATATATATATATATATATATATATATATATATATATATATATGTTTATTTCAGCAAAAACACCAAAACATTGACAAATACAAATAGAAATAAACATTTAAATTGAATAAAATTTAAAAATTCCCAGAAACACATTGTGTCAAACAGTCTATAAACACCGGAACAACGGCCGTCAGGGAAGATGATACACATCTTATCTAGCTGACCACCGTCTATAACTCATTAATGTCATATATAATGCAAAATCAACTGAAATAAAAATTTATCTCAGAATTAATGAACAAACTAAAAGAAAGGAAAATAAATTACAAATTAATCTGATTAGAAAGCAATTAGCGAAGTCACAATTCTATCTGAATATTTACACAAAAACGAAAATATAGACATTTACAAACCATCAAACAATATACATTTGTAACGTTTGGTGAATTCAGCTAGAGACCTCGAACTGCGGATATCAGGAGGTATTTGGTTCCAAGAATTCACATACTTATAGGCATAAGATTGAAAAAATTCTGAGGTTGTTCTAGCACACAAATAATTGGTCTCGGAGAGCCTGATATTATATACAAACGAAATCTGATTGTCAATCAAAATACATCTCATGGATTCTGACATAGGCCTAGTCAGATCGGGAAAATTAATACATTTAGAAACAAGTTTACCAGTAATTGGAATAACTGAAAAATTGGTAATACATTATAATTCATATAAAGTTGTTTAACATATGAAATTTCTGTTTATTCTGTAAAGTTCTTAGAATTCGGTTACATGCAACATGTAAGGGTTGAAGCAACTGTTTGGTTGTATTTGCATAAACTTCAATTCCATAGTGAGTCCTTCATTGTACCAATGAAAGGTATAAATTTCTACGACAATTCATAGGAATAAAATCTCTACGATTGTATACTATATATTAAAATTATTAATTTTAAAGATTAATTATTTAATATGATCACCAAAAGTCAAATTTTCATCTAATGTTAAGCCTAAGAATGTGGTAACATATGTTCTATTAATGCAGTTATTATCAAGGGATACACATAAATTGTTAGATCGAATAACAGCTTCATCGTCTTTAGTAGGGTAGAATAAACCATACGAAGACTTCGAGCAATTTACAGTTAGCTTGTTATTTATAAACCATTTACTTATTTCAGAGCAAGCTGGATTCGCAGAGATAAACAATTCATCAATAAAATTATGCTAAGTCAATCAGTGGCGGATCCAGAGGGGTGGCCCGGCCTTAGGTCCGACGATAAAAATTTTAAACTATATTTTCCAAAAAAATTTTAAACTATATCTCCGGGGGAGGGTTAGGCAGGGTATATTTTCATTGTTTCTTTGGCAATTTCGATGTTTAAATATGTTAGTAATGACAGTGGTTAGGGGGGGGGGGCCGGGGGGAGGGTAAGACAGGATATATTTTCATTGTTTCTATGGCAATTTCGATGTGTAAATATGTTAGTAATGACAGTGGTTAAGGGGGGCCCGGGGGTGGGTAAGACAGGGTATATTTTCATTGTTTCTACTGCAATTTCAATGTGTAAACATGTTAGTAATGGCAGTGGTTGGGGGGAGGGGTACGACAGGGAACGCAGTTCCAATAGCTCGATTTTTTTTCTAGGATATACTAGGAGCCCTGTATAATGGAAGGGCCCGAAAAATGTTGACCGTTTCACTAGCTCTCAATTTTCACTTGAACAAATGCATTGGAGGAAAAAAGTTTTCCCCTGACTTTAGTAGGCCTACGGGTATGAGCGGGGGGTGGGGTAAGGTACGCGGATACACTCACTCTATGAGCCGAACGCTGTAGCAAACAAATTTAGAGCCCCTCCCCACAAAAATTTGTCTGATTGCGTCACATGCCCCGAAGAAGGCGTGGCGTAAGCAAAAAATGTACACTCTCAAAAAAAATTCCTGGATCCGCCCCTGAAACCAATCATAGGCAGTACCACGTATTCCATAAAAATGCAGTTTGTGAAGCAGAATATTACGATCAACAGTATCAAATGCTTTTGAGAGATCTAAAAATATACCAAGTGCTTTAGCAGCTTCAGCTCCTGCATCATCCTTAGCATCCTTAGTTTTCATGCTTGACCCCACTATCACTCTCTTCATCAATGAGAAATTTGAATATAGCATAAAATGCGCCTTTAATTTATCTTAAATTAATGAATTAGCAATTAAAACCTAATATATAGTCCATAGCAGTGGTTTAGCCCTGCTCCCAACCCCCATCGCCCCACCGCCCATTCTAACATGAGTGCATTAGAAAATGGTCCTTCAAAAATATTTTTGTCCTCCAAGAAAACGGTTAATTTATCAATCAATGACATCAACAAGAGCAGAAGTAGAGTGCCACTGTCGTCCGTGACAAAATTGAGCACTATGGCACCAAATCTAATCCGATGAGCAGAGTGTGTGGGTCCAAAAACAGTCCAAGCCAAAATCCGGAAATTCAGTCCGAGTAATAATCAATAATTCAATCAATAAGAATTTAGCGTCCGGTTCCTCGTCAAAAGGCAACGTCAGGGACGTCTGTTTTACGACACTGTTTTCAGTGCCTACTTAAAGTTATCCAGTTTACATATTTTTACGTATTGTTAAATTCATTGCAATATTTAGGCCTATATTTATATTTTAGGCAATGATTTTAGAGTATAGAAGCCTGAACACTATCTGAAGGAGTTTATTAGACAGACCTTTTGTACGCAAGGAGTATCAAGCAAAAATATTGCTCGAGCATGAGGACGTAAGATTGAATATGTGACAATAGAAGGAAATATTACACTAAATTGTGACTTCCAAACATTTGAGATTTGAGTGTCTCAAAGACTTAAATTGAGACTCGTTCTATTCCATCTAAAGCTAAAAGTAAATGGTTAGTAAAAGTAAAGTAGGCTACAAGTAAAAAAACTTAAAAGTAAAGTAAAAAGAGAAAATAAGTTAAAAGTAAAAGAACTGGACCACAAAAGGAGTACTTTTAAGTAAAAAGTAAAAGTACTCTGAATTATTTAAAGAAAAAATTTACCAAGTTAGAAAAGCTTTACACGCTCTTAGTTAAGCTATACATATGCATAAATATATAGCTGTATGTAGCTACTCGCTTTAATTCTAATGAAGAGCGAAAACTTTAAATTCGATGTCTGTAGTTTCTGAACTACAAGAATATTCAACCCACATGCGCATGCTTAGGCCTATGGTGGATTTAAACTTTGACGTTAGATTTAATTTTAAATTAGCAACTGAGTTAAATTAATTTAATTAAATTATGGTTAACTCAGACTCTTTCTCCAGTGTTCTATCAAGTAGGCCTAAGTAGCATGTCCAATGTCTACATGTTCCTACTCACACGCTGCCTCCACCACCTTCGCGCTCCTTAAATAGCACTTCACCGACTAACGAGTTAATCCCTGTTCAAATAGCTATAAATTATACACCTTAATTTAGACTACGGCTTAAATAGGAATTATATGGCTTCTGATGTGGTTTCCCGTTGTCGTTCACGGGTCTTACTCAGTCGTCTCTTACGACTCGTGCAGTTTATGAACGATTTATTCTTCACTGTTCCGAACACAACGTAACTCAGACTAGAGTTGGCCGCTCACTGTTCTTTCGACTCAATAAGTGCTGCTCTTTGAAGTGAGCTGCTCTGGATCCAGCTCATAACTCTCTAAGAGCTGCTCTCAGTGTACAGAACTACTCTCAGTGATCAGCTCCAGACAGTGTTATAATATTGATTCACTAGTGCTAAGGCGGCAAGGCCATGTAGCAGGCCTTAGCAGGCCTATACAGGCCTGCGTTTCAAACTATCTAGGACGGCGCGTTCTCTCAGCCTCTCTGGCTGTAAGAGCTGCGAGCAAGCTGCTAAGAGCTGACAGCTGTTGCCCCGCCTAGGTAGCTGACTGTAGTCGCCTCGCCTAGGTAGCCATCAGCTGTAGCGTCGAATGCATATAAACTACATGTATTAGCAAGGTGCATTCTTAAATTAATAAGTGGGAGATTGGCGTTATACGCATAATCTTGCTAAAATTGGTGGGTATGTGTGCTCTTCTGTATAAAAAATTTGCATATTGCACGTAAAAATATACAAAGACGCAATGGAATTATTTTAAATTGAAAATTACTGTAGTTTAACCAGATAAAGAAGCTAATGTGAAATTACTGCAGTTGAAGTCAGAGAGATTCTCAGTAGGCTAACTCAAGAGTACCAAGAGCAACTTTGAAACGTTTACATTAATGTACAGCTACTGCAGTCAGAGAAATTGCTGATTACACATTTTTACATGGATATCAGTAAAATAATTTCAAACGATCTAAGACTGGTGGGTTCTCACTATCAGCCTCTCAGGCTGTGGTATATTTTATTTTATTAGCTATAGGTGACTGCTGCCGCCTCGAAATTATTAACTGCATGTACATGTATTAATAGTTGATGTATGTAGACTGTAGTTTATAAAGTCGTTTCATAGAAAGCCGTTTCATAGAGTGAGAGTTCAACTGTGAACTAGGACCGTCGATGATGGTACATTCGGAAAGCGATGTCGATATAAACCTGCGTATGCAATTTGTTGTACACATTTAATTAATGGAGTTTTAGAAATTTCAGGTTATTAACTTTGGAGTAGTTACACAATGACATTAATATTAATATAATTTTTTCCAGACTATCGTTTCATCGTATGTATTTTGTCTACGGTACATTCATTCTACAGTTAGCTTACAACACTCGTATCATGCAAGTTTACCATATGTCTTAAATTTTTTAGCCCATCGACTTAACAAAACTACCTCATAAATAGCCCAATTGTGCGTGAAATTCTCCCAACTGGCAACACTGGCTGACATAGAGGACCTAAACTGGCCTACGTGACTTCTAGTAAGAAGTCACGTAGGCCACACCGGCTCAGTACAATTACTGTAACCAGTGCCTGGACCAGTTGAGAGCAGTGAGCAGCTCAAAAGAGTCCGCTCATTGAGCTGTGCGAGTCGTTTATATGCTGCTCTCACAGACGAGTCGTTAAGCACATCACTAACTCAGACTCGTTAATTGAAATAAATTTTAGACTCGTCTCAGACTCGTTTATAAAAAAATCATTGACATATTGGCAAGGTCAAAAAGATATAGGCTAGCTGTAAATTCATCAGTTATTTTCTTATATTTATGACATCATCATGAGAGGACAGAAATTGGTTGACTTTTGCAATAGAATGAGATTAGTAGTGTCGAACACTTGGTTCAAACATGAGAAGGAAGGCGTTACACACGGAAGAAACCAGGAAGCACCGGAAACGAGGGAAGATACCAGTTAGACTATATTCTGTTAAAGCAACGGTACAGGAATAGTGTGAAGAATTTAAGGGCTTATCCAGGAGCCAATATTAATTCTGACCACAATCTAGTAATGGCAAAAGTAGGGCTTCAGTTGAAGAAAATACTTAAGAAGAAAAGCAGTAAGAGATGGAATTTGAACGGATTGAACGAGAAAAGAAGTCAGTTTCAGGAAGCAGTGGAAAGAAAAGTTAAGAAATGAAGGACTACGAAAGAACAGGGATAAATGAAAGATGGGGTCAGCTAAAGGAAACTAATAAAATACGTGCAAAAGAAGTATATGGCTTTCTTAAAGGGAATACAGCTAAAAAACCTTGGATCACAAGCGAAATGCTTGACAAAATGGATGAAAGGATGAAATGGATGAACACCAGTCATGGCCGAAGGAAATATAGAAGCTTAAACAGTGAACTTAGAAGAATTACAGACAAAGCAAAAGATCATTAGTGGAGTGAAAAGTGTGATGATTTAGCAGAATATGATAGAAGAGGGAGGTCCGGTCTATTATACCAGGAAGTCAGGATATTAACAAGAACCAATAAGAAAAAGAAAGGAGATGCAAAGAACATTAGTATAATGGGTAAAGACGGGGAATTGAAGACAGAGCTGGAGAAAGTAAAAGGAAGATGGAGAGAATATGTAGAGGAATTGTATGATAAGGCTGGGAAACCAGTTCAAGAGGATTTTAAAATAGAAGTAGAAAATATCATAGAAGACGATAAAAGAGGCCCCGATTTAATGAAGGAGGAAATTTATTCTGCAATTAACAGTATGAAGAAGGGGAAGGCAGCCGGAAGAGATGAAATCCCAGCAGAATTCTTGAAAATGTTGGAGGGAGAAACACTCAAAAAGTTAATGGAGGTATGTATGGCAGTGTACAATACAGGTATTTGGCCAGAGGAGTTTACCAAGTCAGAGATGATTCCAATTCCCAAAAAAGCCAATGCTGCGTAGTGTTCGGATTACAGAACAATCAGTTTAATACCTCATGCATCGAAGATCTTATTAAAGATATAATAAATAATCGCATTCAGTCGAAAGCAGAGATGATACTGAGCAAGACACAATTTGGTTCTAGGAAAGGATGCGGCATCAGAGAAGCAATAGGAGTAATGCGGGTTATTTGCGAAAGAAGCTTAGAATATGGAAATGACGCGTTTTTATGCTTTGTAGACTTCGAGAAGGCCTCTGACAGGATTGATTGGATAACGATGATGAATATCTTAAAAAGAATAGGAATTGACTGGAGAGATAGAAGACCAATTTTGAACTTGTACGTGAATCAAAGAGCAGTAATTAAAATCCAACAAGAATACTCAGAAGAAGATGAAATAGGACGTGGAGTAAGACAAGGTTGTAGCATTTCGCCGCTGCTGTTTAACATTTACGCTGAGGCAATGATGGAGGAAGCCATGGAAGACTTCTAAGAAGGAATAAAAGTAGGAGGGAATTTGTTACAAGATGCACGATTTGCAGATGACCAAGGAATGGTAGCGGGCCCGAGCGAGATTGGATTGCAGAAGATAATGGATAATGATACGGCCTTAAGATATGGCATGAAGATTAATATAAAAAAGACCAAGGTTATGAGAGTGTCCAATAATAAAGGTGAAGTTAATATAATTGGGGAAAAGGAAGAAGGAATATTCCCGGCTTCGGGAAAAGAAAGAGGAAGAAAAGAAAGAAGGTTTTAACGAGCCACCACCGGATTAGGACTAGTCTAAACCAGAAAGAAAGAAAGGAATCCCCTGTAGTCAGTGATAGAGAATAGTGCTAATGGCAAAGGCATAGGTTGGGAATTCGAACCTGTCTGAGAACCAGGAGGAGTTGAGTGAGGAGCCTACTAATGCCTATACTAACATATGTATAAGACGATACCAATTAACAAATAAAAGTATATTACAGAAACAGTTCAAATACAAATAATAATAATAATAATAAGCGCCCTAACCAGTTCTATCAAATGTACCAAATAAGAAACTCGTAAAACATAGTCACTATAAATACTACTAATACCGTAAGTTACCTTCACAAGTCAGGAACAAGAGCCAAGACCAAATCGTAGAGACGAGAACTAAGAACTAAGTCTGAGACTAACTGAGAGTAAAGAACGAGTGAGCTAAAGAACAAGGAAGCAGGTCCTTAAATAGACAGAAGAAGGAGAGAGAGATACTAAGAGCGAGATAAAGAGATAGAACAAGATTATCTTGCGGCAGACCTTCCCAAGCCTCCGCTAGACGTACAGGTTGACGTGGGACCTCAGAGAGGGACTCTGCTGGTCACGTGGCTGCCTGTAGCTCACGTGACCACGGTGGACGGTCAGCTGTCTGATATAGTGACCGGATACAGTGTCTATCTGGATGGAAAAAGAGTTAAAGAACTATCAAGTCCCACTGGTTGGATGCTTGTATTCATTAGTTTGGTTCTTTTCTCTTATCGTCCGTTTCGTAACTGGAACATCGCACTGCTTTAATTATATAATACTCATCTCCTAATGTAGTTGGCAATAATAAAAGTATAAATAAAATGTAAATAGAATTAAAGTGTGAGACTAATTGTGTTATAAATCAGTAGATTGTTGTTATATCAGTTGTGTTCACGTAAGTTGAAGTTATTTTTGCTTCTATTGATTAAAGAATTAAAACAATTAATCACACACGATAGTGAAGTGATAATCTATTATGATATCTATCACTTTTATATCAAATGTTTAACAATTAGGCAGTTTAGTCAATTATCCATGTTACCTTTCCAATGAATGTTCAACATTTTACTCCCTGATACAGCTCTACCGGGAATTAATCCCAGGACCTAAACCATTTAGAATTGCATCACGTTACCTAGCTCACTGAGCATTGAGCTGTTTGGACATCGAAATATAGTCGAGGAAACTTGGTTTAGGGGATTTTACTAAGAGCTTCTGATTTAATCAATTTAGCGTCAGCTGTCTATTGTATTGTCCTTTTTATTCCACTAATCGTCTATGTCAATCGAAACTGAAAATATCTAAACTGATTTTCTGAACAAATCGATGTTGGTCGCTACTTTATTCAATAGACTAATTCGTTCTAAACGAAGATAGTTGTGAGAAAGTTGGATAGTAAACCTGTTCCATTCTTCACACTGTGACAGTGCAGATGATCACGTGATTCTGTTGTCTCTACTGCAGATAATCACGTGATTCTGTAACAGACACAGACACACGAGCTATAATAAACTATTAATCAATAATAAGGAAGCAAGATAGAACAAATTCAAACTTGGAATAGAGAGAGAGAGAGAGAGAGAGAGAGAGAGAGAGAGAGAAGAGAGAGAGAGAGAAAGGATAATGGAATAACAAGCTAGTCAACTAATTATGGGACAGAAGGACATGGGTTAGTGAAGAGATATTGGTGACGATACGATTTCACAACTCGCCCCCAACTCCGAATAGAAAAATTTGGAACAAATTTTTCGGTAAAACTAAACGAACAAACAGTCAAACTAAAGAGCTAGAGTGTTCAAAAACAAAGAGAGAGAAACAGAAAAGAAAGAGAGAAAGAAAGAGAGGAGAGAGCGTTCAATGGGAAGACGAGACGCAGCAGGAAACACTCCAGAGGCCAGAAGAAGAGCAGACTCCAAACGGCCAACCCTCGCTCGGCACGTGTAAACAACAAACACAGTGCAATAGAATTCACATCTCAACACACTGAAATCTAAATACAAGTACAAGGAGTACCACATTAAAGTAACTACAGATCAACCAAGCGCACTAACATCGCTTCAGTTAAGAAACTCTGCAATGACTAAATTACAAAAACTCAGCAAAGATAAAGTCAAAAAAAGACAGAACAGCTTCTCGACGAGAAAAGTCAAAGACTGTTCACTAGAAGTCACACGCTTCACTAACTTAATAAATAAACCAATTTAGACAACTAAGATTATCAAGCATCATCGTAGAAATTGAAGCATTTCTAAGAGGACAAAAATAGAGAAAAATAAACTAAACAGAGAATTCAGCTAAAGCAGAAATCAAAGAAAAATAATATAAACAACATGGCATCACAAGTGCACAACAAAACGCAAGACACTACAATTTACGTCAATGTCTACTACAACATCAATCTCTTCAACGGACGTAAAGCTATTATATACTTTCCATAAACCTAGACTCGCGAACAAGCAACAGGAGTGTCATTCCGGGAACTAATAATAGGGGAACAGTTCACCTGTGAACCGCTGGGGGACCATAAAGATAATAATAGCGATACCTCCAGAAAAGCAAAGTAAACTGGCTAGGTCATATTCGCTCATCCAGACCATCCCGAAGTCTCGATCAAGACGTTGCGACGAAACAATAGACGAAATAATAAGGTAAAGTGGATACACACGACCTCTGTCACAATGCTCATCGAATCTCAACTCAAGATAGAATCGCAGAACGACTCGAATGCCTGCAAGAGGCTGTGCTCTCGGAGCCAGAAGTCACGAAGACTCGCTTCTAAACCCTCTATAAATACGCTCACAGAGCCCTGAATCCGAAGACTCTCATTTATCATACAGAAACACCTGTCTAAGTATGCGGTCTACCACATATGAATAACAAATACGAACTGATCCAAGACGTCAGTCAAAGTAGCACATGCGCAAACTCAATGACAAATCAGCACATATCATGTACAAAATATACATAATATAAGCACAATTAAATAAATCACAGTTTCCGCAAATCAAAATTCTCTGAGAATTTCAATATAATCATCACGGGACGGAAAACGAATCTGCTAAATTGCTCTATGTTGTCTTAAACAACCATGAAAGCGTAAGCATTCAAATGAACTCTCGTGAAGAAACAATTAAATAAAAATGACGAAAATCAAACTAATCTCAAAGGACTTCAATTTCAAACACATGAAAATAACGTGCGCAAATTTAACATTTATTCATTACATTGGATCCTTCCTTCAGCTCTGAAAGTAGCTGATCTCAATGTACATGTAAGTCACTCATAAATAATAAACGTAAAGTAAATCGATCTCGTAGATCCCAGACTACAAATAATCATCAGTCGATTTCAGTAGAATTCCCATCTCTAATGTGGAATTCAATAATCCCATCTCTAATGAAATCGAGAAGGAAAACACAAAAAAACACCTCACCGAAAATCGAAGACCGGCGAGAGAAGAAGAAGTCTCCAGTACGTCACTCAAGAGAAGATCACGAGATCCAGAAATCTCCCTCATGACAAGTCATCAAGCACGTCAACTGAACCACAGGTACGTCCACCTACGACCTATCAATCAAACTGATTCTGTTCAATAAATAATAAACGCTCGAGCTAAAGCATCATATAGCTCTAAATCTCTCTAAACCTCAGTTACTACATTCTCAGTAAAACTAAATATAATTTTGATCACTAAGATCATCTCAGACTACTCTCTAAATCAGTAATATCTCAATATACAACTCAAATCGACTAACCCACTAGCCAGTAATCAGTATCTCACTAAATAATAAATCAAGTCGCTATATAACAGTACGAATCATCTGTACCATAGTCGTCTCAAAATTAATAATCTGGCTTATACTTTAGTCTCAACTCTACTAAGAAAAACTCTAATCTGCTCTTGCTCAAAACACAGAGATCTCATAAGTCTCGTCACTAACGTCATTCTTCATATCACTAGTCACTAGTCTCAAATACATATTATGTACTTATCTCTTGATCATTCTACAATACTCAATCGTATATAATATACATATATCTCTACTAAATAATTACAATTACCTGTACATATACAAGTTCACACTTCAAATAAGCTCATCAGTCTTGATAACTCAAATAGCTTAAATAGCTTTATATCACTTCCATAGGAAAATTCAAGCTATGTAAAAATAATTCAGTACATATCATCGTGGTACTTCTACTGCAAAATAAATTAATCTCTGTTACATCTCACTTCTAAACTGTATCACTATCTCTACAACTCAAATCAAATCAGTCGTTGGCAATAACTAATTACTAGCAAAAAATACTCATCACTATCCACTCTAGCCTGATACTTTAATAACATAAATTAATACGTTTAAATCATAATTCAAGTATCGTTGTCGTCTGATGTCGCCCTTAAAAATAAGCTAATCGTATACCTTCATCACGAGAAGACTGCATCGTCACATACCTATAATCTGACATCAGGTAAATCGTCTCCTAAAACACACTATGAAAAAATCCATATTAGATCATGTAATATGACTATAATCACAGCATCACATTAACTTATCGTATTACTCAAATCAAATCAATACGACTAATCACAGAAATCGACTACTAAAGTCACACAGAAAATTCAGTCACTCAGTCCTCATCGTCACTAAACTTACTCAAAAATACTCTTTACTAGTTGCGTAGTTTCTCGTTTTATTCTCTAATGGTTTAAACTCAACGAAATTACAACGAAACTTCACGAAATTAGGCCTACTTAACATCACTAGTTAATTATTAACTCCTGACCCACTGACTCACACAAATCAAATAATCTGCTTATGTCACGGATATGACAAGGTTTAGACTTCCTGACAGTGAATTCAGACGGAGCAGACGCACCCCAAATTACATCAGTAATAATATGCTGGTGTTCCAACTTTCTGGTTAACCGGAATATATCGGTTAATGATTGCTCTCTATCACTGGGAGGTGAGCACAGTTGTATGTTCACGTTACTAGGCTCAGTTGAATTAATTTCAGGCGGCTTTTGATTAGCCTGGGAGATAGCTCTCTGCTCGTCACTAACTGACGTTAATGTATTCAGATGATTACACTCTGTTCTAATTTCGGTTTGATTGGCTCTATCAATACGCATGATAAAGTCCGTATTCACACTGGTATTTACAGATTTAATAATCTCCGTATTAACACTAACGTCAACTGACTTATTACTATCAGTACTAACACAGGCGACTACTAACGTATTCAACTCAGTGCTTACATAGGCATCGCTAAAGAACGTAACATCAGGCGTACTATATTTATCATTTGCTGGAGAAGAAACTGACTTAGAATTAACACCGACTGTATTAGAAATAGTTTCATCGAATTAGCATTTGCAAGTGGCCTATTATTCACAACTCTATTAGTTGGATTTCTACTATGATAATTATTCGAACTATTTCGATAATAGTTACTATCGTACGCTTTACATTCTCTCGTATTATTATGTCGTCGGTCACTATAATTAGACTTAATCGAACGGTCAATACATTCTCTATTGTACTGCGATCTGCATGTATTTAACTTCGCACGACTATTGAAACTCGATTTTTTTTATTATCTGAATTCGATTTAATTACTTTCTGCCTGCTTAAATTATTAAACTTTCTATCGGTTTGCTCTCTGCACACAGCAGGTTCAAATCTCACATTCTTACGAATTTTAACTTTGGAATTTAGCTTAGAATCATCTGTTCTAGTCAAAACTGCAATTGGTCCATTAGGTCATAATACAAATAATCTGTCAGTGCTGTTACGTAGCTTAACATGATGAACTTTTCTATCTAGTTTCAACTCTCTAGTACATAGTTGCACACTAGCTGGCGGAGAATTTAAAGCTTTAATTGAAGAAATTATGCCAGACCTTGAACTACTATACACCGAAACTGACGTTATACTGTTAGGTTTAATCACCGTTTTCTCCTTACATCTCAACATACCAATGAATTGGTCTGTTCTAATTAAATCGAACGTTACTTTGTTTCTTAGCATTTTAGCTACACCACGGTTATGATCTATGATAATATCAACTTTACGAAATGCATCATTTCCCATTACGAGAGGAAAAGTTAAATTATCTATTACGAAGAAAGTGTGCTTAACATTAAAATGTTTTAGGTTGATCGGAAGTATTACTTTCGCTAACAATCTGATAGCACTGCCATTTGCACCTCTAACCAATTTACTCTCTTGCTCAATTAACGGAATAATAACATGAGAAATTCGCTGTAAAAATTTACTATCTAGTGCAGAAATAGACGCACCAGAATCAAGTAGGCTCCGAGTATAAACATTAGCAACAGGTATTCTGATGAAACTTGACGCAATCGTGTTGATCTCATCACAATTACTGACATTATCACAAACTGATCTGCTACTGCTTAACTCATTTACATGTTTCTTTAACGGTCTATTAAACATAGAAGAAGAGGAGCCTAGTCAATGAGAAGACAGATTAGAATGACAGAATCTCGCTAGATGATTCAATTTACCGCACGAAAAACATTTCTTGCCTAGTGCAAAACATTTGTTAAATCGAGTGTGTGCTCTTCCACACCGGTAACAAGAATTAGCATTACGAACAACAGATCTATGATTTAACGGAGGAACTTGACGAAAGGAATTGTTAGGAATATGGCTGTTATCCTGGCCATTTCTCTGTATAGACTGACTGTTACGCCGTAACGTAAACCTAACCGAGGCTTGTCTGTTACGCTGCTGGTCACATGGATAAGAAGAAAGAGAACACTGAGTTAAATGAGACCTTTCTAGTCTACTTAACCTTTGCTCTAAATTGTTATGTGTATCGGAAACATTGCTTGAAACATTATGTTCTACGATAGGTTCACACAAGCGCGACCAGTGCAAGACATCATCCAAAGAAGATATTTTGTGGTGTAGAACTGTCCGTCTGACCTCGTCTCGAAGTCCACCTAAAGCGGCTTCTAAGGTTTCCTCAACGGATGCGTTAGCTTCAATAGCTTTATGCCTTAACTCGGAGATGAATTCTCCACAAGATTGATTTGAACGCTGACTACATCTAAACAACTCTGCTTTCAATCTCCATTTATCGTGCCTGGAAACTTGAAATTTATATAAGAAAGCAGCTTTGATAGCGTCAAAAGACTCAAGGCATGCTCGTTGCGCATCGGAACCTGACGTTAATCCTCTTACCCAATCGAAGGCAATACCAGATAGCAAAGACGTAACACAACCGATTTTCCCTTTTTCTGTTAAGCCTTTCTGTGTTTCTAGGTACCAACAGACACGTTCCATAAATAAATTCGGCGACTGACCGTCACTACCTGAGAAAGATGGAAGCTGAGAAAGTGCCATGTTACCGAAAAATAAAGGAGAATCAGAATCTCCACTATAAGAATCACAATTCGATTCGACAGAATTATTCGTCGCTAACACAGGATTAGAAACACCTACCGAGATAGAGTTGTCCAACGGCGGCTGTAGTACTTGAGGTTGACTCGGCGCTGGTACGCTTACAGGTACTGTAGTCTCTGACGATACGTCGGCTGACACGAACACAGGCTGACATGCAGGAGGACCGACATAAACAGTAGGGTCAATAACTGCTGTTTATAAATTTTTTCCGCAATATAAATAACTGGACAGCAGTAATTTGTTCTAATACAAAGTTTAGCACTAAATTAATTTCACGAAATTGGCCTTACTTTCAAAGTGAGAAATTATGTTTACTTTCAAAAGGAGACATAATTGTCGCTTTCAATTACAGTCAGAAATACTATATTTCACAGACTAGAACTTCTTTCTAAAGAATTCTCATACGTACAGAATTTGATTTAAATAAATATTTCTATGTTTCATATCAAATTCTGAATGCCTCAAATCATACAATTTCTTACACGTTTCGTCTTTTACAAAATATTTCTACTCCTTATACTTACAATTCAATTCTACGTCGGTTTCACTACTACTACTACTACTAGTCTACGTAGGCTACGTTTCAGTTTTAAAATTATAAGATTTCAAGTTAACAGAGTACATTAATTACACATCTATCTTCAACTGTTTCACTTCATACACTCTCGACTTACGGCAATACTACGACTGCATTCTACGACTGCATTCTACGACTGTATTCTACGACTGTATTCTACGACTGTATTCTATTCAATTGAATATTGACAATGCTGGCACTTTAACCAGCAAATTCAATTAATGCTCCACACGGCCTCAACGTGAAAAATGTTCAATTAATCTCTGTTTCTATAACACATCAATACTCAACAGTATTTCTAAAATTTTCTCTCTATCATTAAATTAATTTGGTCTTTCGTTTCATTATTTTTTTTTATCAAGATATAGAATGCTCCTATAAGATACGAAAGGAAGTACAATTCACAGGCTCAAACCGCCTCCCTGGCTCTCCAAGACATACGAGCCATCAAATTGGGGAAAAGGAAGGAGGAATATCCCCGGCTTCGGGGAAAGAAAAAGGAAGAAAAGAAAGAAGGTTTTAACGAGCCACCACCGGATTAGGACTAGCCTAAAACAGAAAGAAAGAAATGATTCCCCCGTAGTCAGTGATAGAGAATCGTGCTAATGGCAAAGGCATAGGCTGGGATTTCGAACCTGTCTGAGAACCAGGAGGAGTTGAGTGAGGAGCCTACTAATGCCTATGCTAACATATGTATAAGACTAGACCAATTAACAAATAAAAGTATATTACAGAAACAGTTCTATCAAATGTACCAAATAAGAAACTCCAAAAAACATAGTCACTATAAATACTACTAATACCTTAAGTTACCTTCACAAGTCAGGAACAAGAGCCAAGACCAAATCGTAGAGACGAGAACTAAAAATTAAGTCTGAGACTAACTGAGAGTAAAGAACGAGTGAGCTAAAAAAACAAGGAAGCAGGTCCTTAAATAGACAAAAGAAGGAGAGAGAGATACTAAGAGCGAGATAAAGAGATAGAACAAGAAGAAATAAACATAAAAGTAAAGAAACAGACACACGAGCTATAATAAACTATTAATCAATAATAAGGAAGCAAGATAGAACAAAGGTGAACATTCAAACTTGGAATAGAGAGAGAGAGAGAGAATAATGGAATAACAAGCTAATCAACTAATTATGGGACAGAAGGACAAGGGTTAGTGAAGAGATATCGGTGACGATACGATTTCACTACTATATCACAATAAATGGTACGAAATTAGAACAGGTAAGGAGTTTTAAATATTTGGGTCATACTATAACCGATGATGGGAAATGTGAGACGGAAATATGCAGTAGGATTGCACAAGCAAAAGCGGCCTTTGGTAGTAGAAAAGAACTATTAACAAAAAATCTAAAGAAAGACACATAGATAAAGATAGTGAAAACCTTGGTTTGGACCACGCTATTGCATGGATGTGAAACATGGACCTTAAGGAAGGAAGATATTAGGAAACTAGAGGCATTGGAAATGTGGATTTGGAGAAGAATGGAGAGGATTAGCTGGACTCAAAAGGTTACAAAAGAGGAAGTCCTGGAGAGAGTTCGCACAGATAGACAGTTGATAAATGTATTAAGAAATAGGAAGAAGAGATGGATAGGACACATTCTAAGGGGGGAAGGTCTATTAAAAGAGGTCATAGAAGGTAGAATGGAAGGAAAAAGAGGCAGGGACAGGCCGAGATTAGGTATGTTAGATGATTTAAAGACCCACTCATATGTGGAAATGAAGGGAAGGCGGAAGACAGAGAAGAGTGGAGGCGTTATGTACCATGGACCTGCCAGTAGGCAGTGCACTAAGAGATGCCATCATTATTAAATAGTGCATATTATGTATAATAGTATAAAGTATATTTTGTCTTTTAAAAATTATTTTCCATCAATTACACTATCAAACGTACATTTTACTCTACTCTATTAAAGATTTTAAAATTAGGGTCAAATCAGTCAACCCACAAATCAAAATGCTAATACATCTACTGTAAATGTCTGCTGATAAGGAAAAATATTTGAAGAAGACTATTCGTACTCAATTATGCAAGCAAATAAGTTTCATGACACTGGCAGCAAGAGGCTTGTTAAACATGAACATGAACATCACAATTTATTAAACGAAAATGAAGCGCATTCAATGTTCCTGGCGAAATCTATTGAGTGATAATTTCTTAGTGTGATAAGAGAGAGAGAGAGAGATGCGTACCATTAAGACTGTTTCAGGTAGCGATGGGAATCGAACCGAACCCGAACCGAACCCTAAAATCAGGAATTTTGAATCGAACCGAACCCGAAACTAGGCTCTGGCCGAACTCGAACCGAACCCGAACCCAGACTCTGACTGAACCCGAACCGAACCCGAACCCAGACTCTGACCGAACCCGAACCGAACCCTGGATTCGTCCAAACCGAATCGAACTGATCTCTTGAATTTCCTTTCTCCTTCGACAGTGAAAGTGATTATCACTTTTCTTTTCAGCTATTTTTCAAAGTCTTCATTAAGATATTATGGAGAATGTTTGACATTATATAAAGATAATAAGAACAATATACACATATTAGTTTTTGAATTTATAGGCCTATGTCTTACAGTATCTAACAGCATATATTTAGGTAAGGCTGATTCCGACACAAATTTTAAAATCAATAACATATAGCGATACAAAGGAATGATAGCGTTACAAAGGAATCGTAGCGGGAAGCGAGACTGGTCTACAGAAGATAATAGACAGTTTGAATGATACGGCATTGAAATATGGAATTAAGATTAACATCAAAGAGACAAAGGTGATGAGAGTATCCCAGAATAGAGGTGAAGTCAATATTGTAATAAATGTTACGAAATTGGAACAGGTATAAGGAGTTTCAAATATTTGGGTCTTACTATAACCGATGATGTGAAATGTGAGACTGAAATATATATTAGGATAGCACAAACAAAAGAAGTCTTCGATAATAGAAAAGAGCTTTTAACAAAAAGCCTAATGAAAGACACTATGATAAAGATAGCGAAAACCTTGGTATGGATCACGCTAATATATGGATGTGAAACATGGGCATCAAGGAAAGAAAATATCAGGAAACTAGAGGCATTGGCAATATGGATATGAAAAAGAATGGAAAGGATTAGTTGGACTCAAATAAACTATTACTTTCAGTTTCAAATTTGAAACCCTAAGGTAAATTATGTAGTTTATTACTTGTTCAGTTGATAGTAAACTAGTGACATTGTGATCATTTTTCTGTGGAAGTGCACGTGTTTACGAAATCGTCTTTATTTGACATTTTTATGTTAATAATTTGCACTTGGAATTTGTCTCGGAATTATCGGATCAAATTTCAGCGAAGACATTTCCACTTAATTATACACGTTTCTAATATAGGCCTTTAGGCCTAGTGACAAAATTTCTTTTTAAATTGATGAAGCATTCCATTTGCTGGTTATAATCATGGAGAATTTTTCATATACAGTAATAGAGCTAAACATCTATTTTATGAACATTTGTTGGTCAACTTACAATATTTTAAGAAATATTGAAATGTACAGAAATAAATACCACTTCTCTCCTTTTTCATTGTCATATTTTTACTCAGGTGAAAAATGTGGCAGTTATTATGAAATAATGTATTTTTAAGCACATAGGCCTATACCATAAACCATTTTGAAAATGTTTATCATAACCATGATTATTATAAGTAATGTTACATAATTGTAACATTATCCTAACCAAACCATTTCGAACTCGAATCGAACTCTTGTGAGGTGGGAAGCAAACCGAACCCGAACTCTAAAATTGTTAATTGCTAACCGAACCCGAACCGAACCGAACTTTCATTTTCAACGAACCGAACCGAACCGAACTCTGGAAATTCATAAAATTCCCATCTCTAGTTTCAGGAATATTTAATTGGAAGAATTTCTTGTTTCAAGTTTCCTATAAAAATAATATTTATCTGTTCAAATAAAACTGTTCAGCTATACACTTTTAATCTACTTAACAATTTTAGAGAAGATAGTCAGACATCATCAGTCAATGATAGAACTATAATACTATATAAAGCACTATAGACGTTATCCTCTAAAAAAACACAAATTTTAATACTGCGCTAAACCTCAAGCTCAAATTACGAGATCCTTAACTTTTTAACGAAAGCCAATACAAGTGTGTCTGTTTCCTCAAGCAAGGTTGATGTCAGGGACGTCGTAATATATATATATATATATATATATATATATATATATATATATATATATATATATATATAAGGTTTAACGTCTGTTTCTTCATACAGGGATAATGTCAGGGACGACCCCCAATCACATGTCATTACAAATTATTCACCCGAAACGATCTGAAAAACGTGTGCAGACGAGAAAGTAAGAGATTTTAAACAAACGGTCCCGGTCCGGTGATAAAAAAACAGCCAGGCAAGATGAAAAAATCTATAGTAAGACGAGATGTGTTTTCAACCTACAATGGAAAGTGGAAGTAGTAGAACATGAGCGTAATCAGGAGGCCGAGAGTTCCAAGCAGTAGGAGAGGAGAAAATGAACGTTTACCTAACGTAGTGAGAATATTAGGAATTTTGAGCAGTTTGGCATCGGAAAAACCAACCTTACGAGAAGGTAGATATTGGATTAGGAGATCAGAAAGGTAAGAAGGTTTACCAAAGAGAAGTGTTTTGAATGTTAACAGAGCAATTTTATACTTAATTCTTTGAACTACAGGAAGCCAATGAAGATTATAATTATTAAGCATGGAACTAGAGGTGAACTGAAGTCTTGTAGGATCGACAGCTAAACAACACGTACGTGCTAGATAATACTGAACGCGTTTCAAACGCATGAGAGAAGAAGAAGATAAACCAGATAGCAAGGAATATATATATATATATATATATATATATATATATATATATATATATATATATATATATATACACATATATATATATATATATATGTATATATACATATATATATATATATATACATATATATATATATATAAAATTATTTGTGTTGGTTAGAGCTGAGCAATCCACATATTCGGCTTATATTCGGTACAACTCCAGCAGGAGTCCAAGGATATGCCTTTACCAATGATACTCGCTGCATATTTTAAATTAATTACAAATTTGTTTCAACTTTAAAAAATTTCTTAGTAGACCTACGCAAAATCTGAGAGCTTAAGTTGTCAATAAATGATACTGGTTGGGAACTTGGGAAAGTTTACTACTAAATATTGCCCTCTTGCATAATTGTTTCGTAGATAAAGTCGCACATAATTCATACTATTAACTTATTATAGTTTATATTTGACCTAATTTGTTGTTTTAATTCCGCCTAAGTAAACTTCTACGTCGTCTAGACTTTAGAAGCAATGGATCTCGTAGCTCAGTGTGCTCTGGGTGCTGGTGTGACTACGATGTTTCATCCTATCACTTACGCAAAAATTCTGATACAGGTATCTTGGTATTTTTTTAATACTATTGGGTTCTCCCTTTGGGTGGCAGTTATTTCCCCACTTCGGGTGACAGATAGTGAGGTCTTCAATCCTCTGCCCGTTATTGGAGTTCGGAATTTGAGCCGTGGGTTTGAATTCTGTATCTCTTCCTGCTTTGGCTCTACTTATCTGGAGGACGCTAGGTTTTCTGGTTTATATAGGCAATTACAGGCTTAATCAATAAGGCTGGAGCTGCTGTGAAGAGAGCTCATGTCAATGTGTAATTTTCTGCAATAATTGATATGATACATTATTATTATCTATAGATATACAGGATGAGTAAAAAAAAAGATAACACCTCCAAAAAGTTTGAATATCTCAGGCTATTGTTAATATTTGTAAATAACTTTTACCAATTAATAAGGGACTAATTTGTGGTGGGGTGGCCAATTTTCATCCATTTTGGTGCATAGATTGTCCAGTTATGCAATTTTCAGCAGAGCAACCCCCCATTTTTACCTTAAAATGGCGTTTGCTACAACGGTAAGGGCAGATTGCACTTCATTGACGAGAAGGTAAGGTTGAACTCTCAGTATTACGTCAGTACTTTGCTTCCGGAGCTGTATGATGATTGCCATGCTCTTCTACCAAATGGTTTCATCTTTTAGCAGAATGGTGCTCCGGCTGATGCATCTCGTCATGCACAGGAAAGGATCAGCGAGAGAAACCCGGATTACATCAAGAAGAATGAATGGCCTCCAAACTCACCAGATCATAATCCTCTGGATAACCATATCTGGGGAATCATGCTGCATCTCTATCAGAAACACCAGCCGAAGCCTAAAAACAAGACAGAACTGCAGGAGGTGCTTTACGCCATTTTTAGGTAAAAATAGGGGGGTTGCTCTGCTGAAACTTGCATAACTGGCCTGTCTATGTACCAAAATGGATGAAAATTGGCCACCGCATCAAAAATTAGTCCTTTAGTAATCGGTAAAAGTTTTATTGTAAAATATTAACAATAGCCTGAGATATTCAAAGTTTTTGCAGGTGTTATCATTTTCTTTTACTCACCCTGTATATACATTTTTTGTATGAATATCTCTATAGCCTGTCAATTTTGAATGACTCAGTATCCTAGTGGTTAGAGATGTAGATAACGCCATGAAGTTTCATTTAAGTGACTAAGTGACAGACCCTGAGGTGAATTGAACTCTTGTGAGTTCGAGTCCCGACGGCGCTGATCTAAGAGTAAAATCTTGGATATTCGCAGGACTGATTACACCGAAAACAGAACAAATAGCCTAGCGTATTTAATGTGAGGTATTAAATGTGATAGATATCAACATAGGTGTTCATTTCATTATAATGTTTGTTATTATATGTTTGACTATGATTTTCACTAAATAAACTTAACTTAGTTATACTGGTTCAGTAACTCGTGAAGACTTGTAAAACCAGTCCAGTCTTAATGTTATACCTCATCAGGCAGAAGCTGTAAATGAGGGAAAAATATAAATTCTTCATACCTTGATAACAATAATAATAATAATAATAATAATAAAGGTTTAACGTCCATTTCCTCATCCAGGGATGATGTCAGGGACGTCCCCAACAACACACATCACTACAGATCAGTTCACTCAGACCAATCTGCAAAAGAAATGTGCTGAGGAGAAGTAAGGTCCTAAACGAAAGCCAATCCGGTGATCAAAAAATGGTCAGGGTAGATTGATTATGTCTATGGTAGGAAAAGGTAAGTCTTAAGCGTGCTTGAGAATGTTAAAAGAGAAAAACAAGGGCGAAGATTAGCAGGTTAAGAGTTCCTGATTGTAGGTGCTGCGTAAGAAAATGGACGTCTGCCCAACGATGTGAGAATATTTGGAACAGAGAGAAGATTGGCATCGGTGGAACGAAGTACATGTGAGGGACGATAGGGAAGAAGAATTTCAGATAAGTAAGAAGGCGTTTCAAATTGCAGAGTTTTGAAAGTTAAGTTATAAAAGAGTCAATTCAACTTAAAAAGATATATACCTACCAATACACACAAGGAGTGCCAATTAAAAGGTAGGAGGGATTAACAGCAAGACAATTAGCAAAGAACCAAGAGTAATAAATATATAGTTGTGTGTCATCTGCTTAGAAGTGAAAATTTATGGAGGACTGAGCAAGTAGGTAGCTAAGGGGAGTTATATATAAAGAGAAAAGCAATGGACCTAATACTGATATATGTATAATATATATATATATATATATATATATATATATATATATATATATATATTAGGGTGCCACTCAGTGTAATGGCCAAAAAAGAATTCAATTTTTCCCAAGTGTCACCCCCTAATTTTGTTCCTTTTGTGATACATAGTAACTACACCAACTTTCATTCAAATATAATGTAATTACTAAAATAAAATATAATATAAAATATAATTACTGGTAGCTCAATGGCCTCAAATATTTTCATGAAAATGCCGATCTCGAAAACTGTGACTTTAATAAAAATTTGTTAGGGGTGCCCAAATTGCCAGACGGCACTGGACAGGCACAGGCAACTGCAATTTTCAATCTCCTTCAGCAAATGGAATCTCGCTGATCGCATAAAATTCATGTGCTTTGACACTACAGCTAGCAGCACAGGAGTTCACACGGGGGCCTGCGTACTTCTTGAAGAAAAACTGGGTAGGGATGTGATTGGCTTGCCGTGTAGGCATCACATCATGGAAGTAATCGTTGCTAAGGTATTTGATACACTATTGGGATCATCCAGTGGGCCAAATATCAAGTTGTTTCAGAGATTTGGTGAATATTGGGAGTCAATTGACAGATCCAGCTATAACAGTGGACTTGAGGTAGATTTCATAGCATTGACTCTCAGCTCAGTTCGAGATGATACCATTAGGTTTATATGACGACAACTTACCGAGTTTAAACCCAGAGACGATTACCGTGAACTTATGCGGCTATCGCTTTTATTTCTAGGGGCAGAATGTAGCACCGACATACATATTCATGCTCCCGGAGCTTACAACAGAGCGTGATGGATGGCGAAGCTGATTTACTGTCTGAAGATTTTCCGTTTTCGCAATCAGTTCCAACTGACTGACCGTGAACTGTCTTCTCTCGGCCACTTCAATACTTTTATAACGAAAATTTATCTGTAGGTGTGGTTCATATGCCCATGTGCCTCATCTGCTGCGCAGAATGATCTGGAGCTACTCCGTGAGTTGGAAAGTTATAAGAAAACACATGAAGCAGTTGCCAAAGCTGCAATAAAGTCATTCTCTGGGCACTTGTGGTACATAAGTGAAAACCTGATTGGTTTAGCATTCTTTGACTCTGCAGTGTCATCCGATATAAAGTCTGCCACGGTTACAGCTCTTAACAAAAAAGCAACAGCCAATCCTCGAGGAATAGCCTTCCACCCCATGTTACATGCCAAGCAGCTGCCTGATTTTGTATCGCATCACACTAGGCAACTTTTCACTGCATTGGATATATCACAGACATTTTTCACCCACAATCCAGAGACATGGATCTTCAACAAGGATTACGTTGTTGGACAACAGAAAGTAAGAAGTTTGAAAGTAGTCAACGATGCAGCCGAGCGAGGTGTGGCCTTGATTCAAGAGTTTAAGGGAATCCTCTCAAATCAAGAGGATCAAAAGCAATTTTTGCTCCAAATTGTAGAGAAACCCCGCCATGACTTTCCGAAGCCAATCAAGTCCTGCTTTACTAAAGTTCATGCATCTGTCGCAGCAGCAACGTCCACATCGGCAAACACACAAAATATGACTTTATAACATTTTCAGGTAGCTGTTTGAGTTAAATACTGTAAAACAGGTTATATTTACACTACAGCACACGTCTTTTGTATGAATATTGAATAATTAATACTTAGAAGATAATCTAAATTATGAAGTTAAAGGTAACAAATATGATAATATACAGGATAAATGTTGATAATATACAGGATAAATGTTGATAATATACAGGATAAATGTTGCGTAAATTGCAAAACTTTGACGGTGTTGAGCTACCAGTAAATATTATTAGAATACGTTCAAATTTGGCAAGCTTCTGTCTTTTTATATTATGAACAAATATGAGGGGTGAGAGGACGAAAATTGCAAAAATTTTTTTGGAGTGGCACCCTAATATATATATATATATATATATATATATATATATATATATATATATATATATATATGAATTATATCTATATATATATATATATATATATGTGTGTGTGTGTGTGTGTGTGTGTGTATATATATATATATATAATATATATATATTATATATATAATATATATATATATATATATATATATATATACATACATACATACATACAAGGTCATAGAAGGTAGAATGGAAGGAAAAAGAGGTAGGGGCAGGCCGAGATTAGGTATGTTAGATGATTTAAAGACCCACTCATATGTGGAAATGAAGAGTAATTTGAAAGAAAGAGTGGAGGCGTTATGTACCATGGTCCTGCCAGTAGGCAGTGCACTAAGAGAGAGACATACTTACATAATACATATATACAAAATATTATAAATGTATAATATATATATATTATATATGTATAATTTATACAAGTCAGGATATTAACAAGAACCGATAAGAAAAAGAAAGGAGATGCAAAGAACATTAGTATAATGGGTAACGAAGTGGAATTGAAGACAGACCTGGAAGAAATAAAAGAAAGATGGAGAGAATATGTAGAGGAATTGTATGATAAGGCTGGGAAACTAGTTCAAGAGGATTTTAAAATAGATGTAGAAAATATCATAGAAGACGATAAAAGGGGCCCCGATTTAATGAAGGAGGAAATTATCGGTATGAAGAAGGGGAAGTCAGCCGGAATAGATGATATCCCAGCAGAATTCTTGAAAATGTTGAAAGGAGAAATGCTCAAAAAGTTAATGGAGGTATGTATGGAAGTGTACAATACAGGTATTTGGCCCGACGACTTTACCAAGTCGGTGATGATTCCAATTCCCAAAAAAGGCTAATGCTGTGGAGTGTTCGGATTACAGAACAATCAGTTTAATACTTCACGCATCAAAGATCTTATTAAAGATAGTAAATAATCGTATTCAGTCGAAAGCAGAGTTGATACTGAGCTAGACACAATTTGGTTTTAGGAAAGGATGCGGCACTAGAGAAGCAATAGGGGTAATGCGGGTTCTTTGCGAAAGAAGCTTAGAATATGGAAATGACGTTTTTGTATGCTTTGTAGACTTCGAGAAGGCCTTTGATATGATTGGTTGGATAACGATGATGAAAATCTTAAAAAGAATAGGAATTGACTGGAGAGATAGAAGACTAATTTTGAACTTGTACACGAATCAAAGAGCAGTAATCAAAATCCAACAAGAATACTCAGAAGAAGGTGAAATAGGACGCGGAGTAAGACAAGGTTGTAGCATTTCGCCGCTGCTGTTTAACATTTACGCTGAGGCAATGATGGAGGAAGCCATGGAAGACATGGAAGAAGAAATAAAAGTAGGAGGGAATTTGTTACAAGATGTATGATTTGCAGATGACCAAGGAATGGTAGCAGATAGTGAAATTGGACTGCAGAAGATAACGGATAGGCGGAATGATACGGCATCGAGATATGGCATGAAGATTAATATATAAAAGACGAAGGTTATGAGAGGGTCCAATAATAAAGGTGAAGTTAATATCACAATAAATAATACAAAATTGGAACAGGTAAGGAGTTTCAAATATTTGGGTCATATTATAACCGATGATGGGAAATGTGTGACGGAAATATGCAGTAGGATTGCACAAGCAAAAAGGGCCTTGGTAATAGAAAAGAACTATTAATAGAAAGCCTAAAGAAAGACACAAAGATAAAGATTGTGAAAACTTTGGTTTGGACCACGCAATTGTATGGATGCGAGACATGGACCTTAAGGAAGGAAGATATTAGGAAACTGGAGGCTGGGGTGATGACTATTATCATTATTTTTCGC
The DNA here is from genome assembly GCA_905160935.1 of Enchytraeus crypticus. Taxonomy (NCBI): domain Eukaryota; kingdom Metazoa; phylum Annelida; class Clitellata; order Enchytraeida; family Enchytraeidae; genus Enchytraeus; species Enchytraeus crypticus. The sequence goes on along the minus strand of CAJHZI010000205.1, from coordinate 881,239 downwards.
TACAAAAATGAAACCCCATACATTCGAGGAACAATTGCATACAAATGACAGTAGCAACATCAATTTTTAAAAAGATTAAAAAAGTTCCCCCACCTTTTACTTTTTCTTCTTCACACATATACCCCATTTTGATTATCGGTTTCAATTTAACACTGAATTTTATATGACGTTCTAGACTGCTTTTAATAATATTCCCAGATAATTTCTTAGTTATTTGATGTCACCAACGTTAATGGAGAATGGAAAAGCGAGGAGGATAAAGAACTCTACCGGAGGCAAGTTAAGAGTAGAGGAAAGATTGGCTATTCAACGGTCAATCAAGCCTCTTTAGAATCAATCCATCCCAGAAAACGAATCCGACTATCAACAACTTAACCTCAAGCCAGCTCTTCTCAATCACAACCCACACAAACACATAGTACTGTCTCAGAATCTGCAGATTCTGAAACCTCTGATTCTTCACTCGGGTCGTCAGCCTCTTTTTCCACGTCATCTTCGCCTAAATGCAAATCGAAGAGCCAAGGAGCAAGCACTAGAACAGCGGGTTTACTTGAATGAAAAGCAATATTTCTACACATAAAGCACATGACGTTCTAGCAATCATTGCTGAACAGGGTCATGATGTTCTGGTTCCAAGTCAGACGGGTGTCTGGAGACGAGTAATCTCTGAAGGAAAGAAAATGAAAAACAAAATAATTCAAAAACTTCAAGACAAAGATCCCTATTGTCTACAGTTTGATGGTAAGAGATTGCAAGGGGAGGTGTATCAAGTTGTGCTGCTGAAAAATATCACAACTGAAATCAAACTCGGTATTCTTAAATGTTACAGTGTTTCCGCTGCAGCCGTTCACAAGGAACTACATCAGCTACCTGATGAATATGATGCTTGGGAAAATATTCGCATGCTTATCTGCGACACGACCGCAGTAAATACTGGTCGTTTTCACGGGATTGTAAAGCTCATAAAGGATGATGTCCTGAGCAAGGGCTTTCAGAAGCCACAGTATATTGGCTGTAAGCATCATGTACTCGGCCTCCTTCTGAAGCATGTCATGGATTTTCTTATTCAAGAGTCAACGAGCAAACCAGAACTGAACTATGCCTTCATTGACAAATTAACAGAAAACTATGATTCTCTTCAGGCTGATTACCACCTTGTTGCGTCCGATGATGTTAACACAGACGAGAACCCTGGATGGCGAGATGATTCAAGTTCTTATATGAACTTTGTCAGGCATATCGTCATTAGAAAACAATTTCAAATTGGCCTCGAATCAGCAGGAAGAAACTCCCGAATGTACACCAGGCAAGATGGAACTCGCGTGCGATATATGCTGTGATAGCATTATTTCTTATACCAGAGTGGCGTAGCATTCTCGCTTCAGCATGCGACTTCATCTGCTAATAACAACAATTAGAGTGCTGCAGTCATCAATGACAACATCGAGCACTATTGAGACAAAATCAAGCCGGCGAGCAAAAATAGAAGGTCCAAAAATGGTGCAAATTCCAAAATCCAGAAATTCAGTCCTAAGTAAAGTTGCTACGAATGGGCAAATGCTTGGTTCTATTCACTTCCAATCTACAATGAAGTGTCCTTCAATGAACTGTTTACCTCACTCACAAAGATAAAGTGCAAGAAGGCAATTAAGTGTTTAGAGACAAAAGGGTCGGTCGAGGACTTTGGTTTGATCTGGGAATGTCAATTAATGACTACTAATTGACATTCCCAGATCAAACCAAAGTGCTGAGCGTGCTGTAAAACTGATGGAGGAATTGCATGCAAAATCGAAAAAAATGGAATTTTTGAATCTAAAGTTCATAGGAAAAAATGATTTGTAAACATTTCTTGTATATTTTTTATAGAATACTAACTGTTAGAACTGCATCTTATTTGTTAAAAAAGTTGCTTACTTAATTACTATTACTCTTTTGAATATAGAAAAAACATCATGTCCTTTTCGGAAAAATTTTTTCTTCAAATTTTTCCTTCGAAGGAGGGGGGAGGAACATTTTTTTACAAAAAATCAAAAATACAACTTATATTCCTAAATTACTCATAAAGTGTTCTCGATTGCAAATGATTTCATTAAAAAAAATTTGTTGTCATCACCCTACTGGAGGCGTTGGAAATGTGGATTTGAGGAAGAATGGAGAGGATTAGCTGGACTCAAAAGCTTACAAATGAGGAAGTTCTGGAGAGAGTTGGCACAGATAGACAGTTGTTGATTAATGTATTAAGAAATGGGAAGAAGAGTTGGATAGGACACATTCTAAGGGGGGAAGGTCTATTAAAAGAGGTCACAGAAGGTAGAATGGAAGGAAAAAGAGGCAGGGGCAGGGCTGAGATTAGAAAATTGCACATGTACTCTTCGGAACACTAGGAACTGATGATGATGATAATAAATTAGGAATCAGTCATGATTTCAATGTTTATTTGTTTTTATTCTAATGATTTTTACCTTCACACTTATTTTCGAGAGGATTTGATTTATGCTTATGTACAATAAAAAATTGGACCTAAGCATCATGTTTTTAAAAATAGTTCATGTATATCTCTAATGATGATATTGCTTATTTCTTGTAGATTGGATATGAATCACTTCCTGCTGTTCAATCCAAAACTTTATTGGGACGCAATGTGCTAAGGAGGGTTTTCATTCTAATGATTTTTACCTTCACACTTATTTTCGAGAGGATTTGATTTATGCTTATGGACAATAAAAAATTGGACCTAAGCATCATGTTTTTTAAAAATAGTTCATGTATATCTCTAATGATGATGTTGCTTGTTTCTTGTAGATTGGATATGAACCACTTCCTGCTGTTCAATCCAAAACTTTATTGGGACGCAATGTGCTAATGTATCCTAATGTATTCAAGTACAGTAAGTATATTTGACTATTTGCTTATGATGTATCCTTACTAGTCAATTAAGTAGTCATTGCACATTACTGTAAATACCTCGTAAGTATTACTCAAAGTATCTCTAAGTAATATGCTACTTGCTCTTGTAACCTGAGATTTTTATGTTCAGTGTGTCGTATTAATTGTTTACAGTGTAACATATCTCTAATAATTGTTTGTGTGTATAATATGATCTCTCTTCAAGTTACTGAACTTTTATTTGCATTTTATTAATGTTATTTAAAATGCTTGCAGCTTTAACAGAATGTCATTTATTTGTGTCTTATCATTTTGTCAGTGACAACTTGACAGTTAACCCTTAACTTTCTCATTAATCCATAATTACCTAGTTGATGATATCAGTAAAGATATGATCATTTACAAATCCTACAAAAAAGATCTTGATAAATTAATCAAAAATAAACGTAGAGATTTTTACAAAAATGTTAGTGACTCTTGGAAAAACGCCATAAAAAATATCTGGAAAACATTCAACAATATATGTAGCTTTAAGTAACAAAAAGAAAACGCTCATATTGAGTATATTACTAAAAATAATGAAAAAATTCAGAATGAATCCGACTTTGCTGATATCTTTAATGAATATTTCTTTGAAATTGGGTCAAAATTATCGGAAAAATTCAAGGCTATTGATAATACCCCGACTAACTTTAGACAATTTCTTAATCATCCTTGCCAAAACTTAATTTTTTTTAAACCCTACTAACAATATCGAGGTATCGAATGTCATTTTAACTCCCAAAAAGACTAACTCCACGGGTCCTGATGGAATCTCTAACAAAATTTTATTAATATCCTCTTCTTTCATTGCTGAACCACTAGCCTTTATTATAAATTGCAGTTTTAGTTCTGGGATATTTCCAGAAGGTTTTAAAACTGCTAAAGTCACACCTGTACATAAATCAGGTAAACAGGATGAAATTCAAAATTACCGACCTATCTCACTACTTAAAAATCTAAGTAAAATTTTTGAACGGTTGATGTATAACCGCCTATTCAAATTTCTTGTTAAATGTAATTTGCTCTCTGATAATCAATTTGGCTTCAGAAAGGGACACTCAACTGTGGATGCAATTTATAGCAGTTTAAACATGATCCGAGCCCATAAAGCTAATAAAATGCATTCTTTAGGTCTTTTTCTTGATCTTAACGAAGCTTTTGACACTGTCAATCATAATATTCTTTGTCAAACACTAGAATACTATGGTGCAAGAGCGTTAACTTTTCAATGGCTCCAATCCTATCTATCGAATAGACTACAATGTACTACAATTGAACAGTCTTCTTCCTCTGTAAGACCTGTCTCTATAGGCGTCTCGCAAGGCTCCATTTTATGGCCACTATTATTCCTTATTTATAAAACTGATATGCAAAATGCCTGTCCAGATATCTCATTTACTCTGTTTGCTGACGACTCAAATGCCTTCATAAATGGCAAAAATTTTAATGACCTATTTTCAAATGCTAAGAGTGCTTGTGATATGATAGGAAAGTGGGCTTCTAATAATCACCTAACGATTAATCAGGCCAAAACAGCCTACATTATCTTTTTCCCGAATTTGAAGGATGAAAAGTTCATCTCTAATCACAAACTTAGTTTACAAATTGATCAAACGACACTAACAAGGGTCAAATGCGTAAAATTCCTAGGTATGGAGATTGATGAAGACTTATCTTTTAAAGATCATGTTTAGTCAGTTATTAAAAAAATTAAAAGCACAAATGGCCTATTGTTTTATCGAAGAGATCCAATCCCTATGTCATGTCGTCGTAGCCTCTATTTCTCACTTATACATTCTCGTATCAGCTACTGTATAAAAGTTTATGGACATGCCTCTTTGAATATCTTAAAACCACTGCATATTATTTGCAATAGATCTTTAAGACTTTTGCAAGGTCAAAATCGTTTGAGTCATGTTAAAGACCTGTATACGTCTTACAATACTTACCTATTCGATTGTTACGCAAGCTTTGTTCTGCCAAACTAATCCACAAGTGTCTCTACAATAGAGCCTCAGCATCTAATGTTTAATGTTCGACCTCAATTATTCTAATTACCCTAATAGATTAAGTGGATCTAGTTATTTATATAAAAAATCAGATATCTCATTTCTCAAAACTTACGTTAATACTGCTTGCACTAATTGGAATGATATTCCACTTCCCATTCGAAATATATGTATTCTGTCATCATTCATTACCAAATATAAAAACCATTTAATAAATAGTTGGTAAGAATATTCCTTACACACTACTTGTGCTGTTCGACCAAGCTATTTAATTCCTATTTATCTAAATGGTAAAAGTTTAAGCCAATTTACTTTATTATTTTATTGTATGTTTCTGTTTGTTTAATAACTCTGAATAAATAGGTGTTCAACTAGATAGAACGATTCTCGTTCTCTTTGATGGCCTATTGCTTCTGCCTCTACTTAATTTGTTTGATTGATGCTATTTTCTATTTTGCTCTCTATTCAATTTTTGACTATTTTCGTGTGATTGTTTTCATTTTGTGTGGTATGTGTTGTGTTACGATCTAATAAACATATTTCTCTCTCTCTCTCTGATGGTAATTTTTACACTTGACAGTGCCAAATGTTAAGTCGCACATTTGCAGCTGCTTGAAAAGCTTAGCATAATAAAAAATTTCATGCTTTGTAACTGACTGGATTGTGTAGGCTTCTAATCAGCACTCATAGGATAGGACCATCTTTATATGGTATCTAGTTATTATCATCATCATCATCTTCCCTTGAATCCAAGTTTCGATGGGTTCAGAATACAAATAGACCTTCTTCACGCATTTCTATCATATCATACATCAGTCATCAGTAATCATCAGTCAATCTCCTAATTTTCGTCTCTCTTAATGACCGCATTCCCCGTCAGTTGTGATCTATCTCTCTCTTACTTAACCTCCATCTCATTCCTCCAACTGGCTTCACTACATCTTCCTCTACCTTTTACTATACTTTTCTCTCTATATGACCAAGCCATCTCAATCTTGACCGAGCCAACTTATCCCTAATTCACTCAACACTCAAATTCATTCTCACATATTCGTTTTCTATTCTATCCTTGTAGTTGTATCACACATTAGACGCAACACTATCATCTCTGCCTCATGCCATCTCTGCCTCTCTTCCCAATTTAGCATCCTGCACTCTACACTATACATCATTACTGGCCTAACCGGCAAACTATAGAATTTATCTTTCAGTAGTAGTGGTATTCTATCAAACAGCTCTCCACTAGCTGCCCTCCACTTTGCCCACCCAGCTTGGATCCTACTAGTAACCTCCTCCATTCTGTCCAATTCTTCCATCGTTTCCAACTCCCATTCTCTTCTATTATAGATTCTAAGTACAGTAATGTCGGCTATTTTTCTTAGCTCCACATCTTGACTTAATACTTTCTCTCTCTCTTTGTGCACTGCCCAATGGCAGGTTCACGGTATGTAACGTTAAGAAAGGAGGATAGTAGAAAACTATAAGCATTCAAAGTGTGGCTATAGAGAAGAGTGGAAAAAGTCAAATGGACGGACAAAAATACAAAAGAAGAATAGCTAGATAAGGTTGTCATAAAGAGGCAATTGATAGATATCATAAGAAATAGTAAGAGAAACTGGATGGGTCATGTACTGAGAGGGAATGGTTTGGCTAAATGAGGTAATTGAGGGTAGACTGTAAGGAAAAAAGGTTAGTGGAAGACAGAGACTTGGGATGTTGGATTATTTAATAACTACTTCATATGTTCATATGAAGTGAATGGCAAAGGATAGAAATATATGGAGGAGTTATATGCCATGGACTATGCCATGATCTTGCTTGTGGACCAAGAGAGATAGAGAGCTTGGAATTGGGGTTTTTAGAATATATTTGCTTTGTTGATTTTGAAAAAGCTTTTGACATAGTAAACTGGATGAGGATGTTAAGAATTTTGAAGGAAATTGGAGTGGACTGGAGAGAGAAGATAATTATGAATCTTTACATTAACCAGGAGGCAATTATCAAAGGTCAATAGGAGTTATCGAAAGAAGGAAGAATTGGATGGCGAGTAAGACAAGGCTTTTGCATGCCAACACTTTTATGTAACAGTTATGCGGGGGCCATGATTATGAGAGCAATGGATAATTTTGAAGAAATTTTTCAAATTATAGGAATGATAAAAAATTTGAGGTATACTTACAAAACATTTAAGATTTGCCGCAGATCAAAGTACGATTACACTTTGCGAAGTGTGTATACAGAAAATTGTGGATGACCTGAACATTACTGCATAGAATGAAATTTAATGTGGAGGAAACCCTAGTGATCAGATTTTCTACAATACGAGGAGTAGTCAATATAGAAGTTGAGAGTACGATGTTGATGGTAATGTAAAATGATGGCGCTTTACTATGTTGAACAGGTAAGGAGTTTCAAGTATTTAGGACACAAGATAACAGAAGGTGGGAAATGTGGGATAGAAATAAACTGTGGAATTGCTCAAGCAAAAGAGGCCTTCAGTTTGACGATAGAACTACTAACAATAAGTTTGAAGAAATCTACAAAGATTTAGATTGTAAAGACTATAGTGTGGACCACTCCTGTACGGATGTGACACGTAGACGTTAAGAAAGGAGGATATCAGGAAACTGAAAGCACTTGAAATGTGGCTATAGAGAAGTATGGAGAAAACCAAATGGACTGACACAATTATGAATGAGGAAGTGCTAAATAGGGTTGACATAATAGACAATTGATAAATATCACAAGGAATAAAAAGAAGTGGATCTGTCGTGTCCTGAGAGGGAGTGGTTTACTAATGGAGATAATTGAAGGGAAAATGGCAGGAAAAAGGTTTAGAGGAAGACATTGACTTTGATGCTGGATGATTTGATAACTAGTTCATATGTTGGTAGTAGCAGAAAAACAGAGAATAGAAATATGTGGAGGAGTTGTATGCCATGGACCTCTCTAAGTGTAATGCCAATAGGCGGTGCACTGAGTGGCAGTTCACTGAGAGAGACAGAGACAGAGAGAGATATGCAATTTAAGATGGCGCTTTACTATGTTGTCTATCTTAGTGACAAAAATACTCCAATTTAGATTCAAAATTCTGATTTTATTATCTGCATTTGACAATGTTACATGAAGTTATGATATTATAATTTTGCATTGACTTTCTCTAGTCGCTGCAGTGTACTGAAAATTATAGTGTACTGAAAACTTATTTATCATTAGTAGACTATTAGCGACATTTCTTCTTACAAGATGTGTTCAGCGGTTGTGGTTTGGTCATGTTGCTAGTTGTGTTTTATATGACTTATACATTTTATAAGAATCTGTTAGCTGTGTACGGTGTAATACAAAATTACTATTATGAAAGTCCAAATTAATTTATTCTGGCTGGTTTATAAGATGCATGTGAGACTGCATAATGACTTATTTGTAGTTGGTCACATTAAGAAGACGGATGGGTTTTTTGGTTTGTATCGTGGTCTCAGTGCGAAGCTAACTTCTGGAATCATTTGCAGCTATGTGTCCAATACTGTTCAGGCGGTATGTATCCTAAACAACAATTTATTTTTTAATTAATTATTTTCTAATGAAATATCACAATCCATTAATACTTTGTGACTGCGGCCAATCTCCAATCAATAAACATATCGTTGAGACGTTCGTTATACCTTGCCTGTCGGGTAGTCTGTCTATGTGAAGCTACCTTACAAGTGAAGCAGCTACCTGGATTAACGGATTAACGGATACATACTCTAAATAAATGAATAATCCCATATTGACGAATATATAATTATTTGTCATTTTAGGATGTCATTTTAGGTTGATTTTAGTCATTACTGTCCAGGCTCTGCCATTTACAATTATATATGAAATATATTTAAGCTATATTTAGTATTTGACGTGCTGTGAGAATATCTACTAAATTGTAGTTTTATACTAATATTATATAGAAGTCACTATGTGTCACTTCTCATGACGACGCAACAGCTGACAGTCATTTTTTCAAACATTGCATTGGATATAGTGATAAATAGGTCTATAAGAAATATTTTTGATGTTCCTTCAATTTACATTTGCATTGTCATCTATCTTGTAGAAGTTGCTGATTATATCAGGCGGCAAAGTATTTTACCTTTTTCTATCTTCTTTTGAGAAATTAACAGGGTGGAATCGATTATTTGTGCGTTTAAAATCAACTTAGTGGTCCAGTAAAAACAATCTTCAGTTGAATAAGTCTAAATCAAGTGAAATTCTTTTCCATCCTCCGTGATCTAGAGTTGTAGCAAGTTCTGTGCCCCTAGTTGGAATTGTTTGAGTCAACGCCTTGAAGTGCTTAGGTGTTACACTCCAATCCAACTATTCTTTTTCTGTCCACGTTGATGATACATACCAGTTTTTATCGTTTTGCCATTTGCACTCTAAAGTCAAAAGGTTTTATTTCTGACCTAATTATCACTGTGTTTAAATCTATTGTACTTAAATCTATTGTACTCTCCGAGTTAACCTATGCATTGCAATTTTGGTGGGGTTATGTTGGTTCCTCCAAGATGAAGCCTTCCTCAGGAAGACTACAAGATGTAACTTCCATAACGGAATACGATCTTTTGCAGATGTGGCTGCTGATGCTGATGAAAAATTGTTTAATGCTGTCATCAGTAACAAACAACATGTCCTGCACTGGCTTCTTCCGCCGCTTAAAGATAATTTGTACTCAAAGCTTAGGGAGAGGGCTCATCCTTTCTCTTGAGCATCTAAATGCTCACCTTTGATGGACAAGAACTTTATGATTAGAATGCTATATAAAGACTCTTACTAAGTTTTTTGCAACAAGGTTTCAAAAAAAGTTTACATATGTTTATTGCTTTCTATATTGCTATTTGTATGTATAAGCTTTCTGCGGTATGTCAGATTTCATGTAATAAACGAATATATATAATATATTCCTATGTAAATCGTGAGTGTAAAGATTATTTGTAAAACTTTGTATGACATATCTGTGGACTAATTATAGAATCGTTAATTTGGCATATTTATTGGATACCAGTTTCGTTCTCTGACTAAGTAAGTATTGTTTAATTTGTATTTTAGTTAATAAATTTGTGTTTGATTTTTTCATTCTGTTAAGGTCTCTAATGTTCATTATTAAATTATTATAATCTTAAAACATTGACCTCAGCCTCGAATAGCTCGCTGAGTTTATTCTAAAGGTTTCAATCATGAAAACTTGTTTAAAAATGAAATGAAGGTATTAAATAAAACACGAATTAAATAGTACTTACAGACAGTGTTCAATGAAACGAAAATATCCAATAGTTAGAACGCGCAAAATACAGTAACTCATGATATAATCCAAAATTAAATATTACGATCACTAACTTGACATGCAGGCCTACGATTATACTCACAAATTCATATATTTGAAATCCAATGTTTAAAATTAAAATAATGACCACAGAACTACTTTAGAAATTCTACTATATGAACCTTGGTATTCTAGAATATTTAGCATCTGCTTTGACGCCTATTACCACGTTATCTCTGTTCTCTCAAGTCTTCCTTTGACCACACTTAGGGTCTACTCAACGGTCTTATCTGCTCACAGATAAGCCACTATTGTCTATATCGTCTAGACGTGAAAGATCTGTATCTTTCCTTATATCTTTCCAAACACGTGTTATCTCCTCTAAACCTTTTCCAGGTGTCCTTGTAAACAACCCCAGACGTTTCGAATTCTCCTCTCTTCAGGCAGGCCCACCAATCAGGAACTCTGAAACTATTTAAGCCCTGCCCACGACGGAAATCTAAACAGCTGACTCATAATATATTACCTTTACATATAATGTATCAGACTAGAAAATAACACTTTACATCCTCAGTTATAAAACCTACATAAACTATTTAATACAGCAAATATGTGATCCTTTACTCATTCGCCCTTGTTAAGTTTAAATTAATTAAATTAGAGTAGACCATTAGTGTAATATTGAGACTTATTGAGGCATGTACTGTTCATTTTAGTGTATTTATAATCCTTGAAGGAACACTCCTTGACATAAACTTTACAATAATGTCTACTTGAAAAACTGGAAATTTAAAGAAAATATAGTGACCCAAATTTGAAAACACCCTGTTCTTTGTAAACAGGTTTTCATCAGCAGTTACTCTTTTCTCTTTGACTTCTCTTTCTAACCCATTGTTTATGAACGGAGGCCAATATGTAAACCTCCATTCCAATAATACCCTTCCTGGGAACTGGTTTCCCAGATTTTGGTACTCACCATTTAATGGACTCCACACTTTACTCTATGGTTTGTATATGGTTCCATAGTGCTCATCAATAGTTCTCTGAGGAGGGTGAAATAGGATGGGGGGTAATTCAGGGATGTTGTATATCACCACTACTGTTTATAATCCATGCCGAGGCGGTAATGGTTGAGGCGAGGGAAGATATTGAGTAAGGAATAATTATTGGAGATAAATTGCTAAAAGATGTGAGGTTTGCAAATGATCAAGGTATGCTTGCTAACAGTGATGTAGGATTGCAAATGGTTATGGATGGTCTGAATGTCACAGCATTGAGATATGACCTAAAGATTAATATAAAGAAGACAAAGGCTATGAGAGTGTCTAGGAATCACGGCGATGTAAATATTACATTAAATAATACGCGATAGGAACAGGTAAGAATTAAGCTTCAAGTATTTGGGCCACACCATCACAGATGATAGGAAGTGTGAAATGGAAATAAAATGTAGAACTGCAGAGGCAAAAGTTAAGAGGCTTTCGGAAAGACAAAACATTACTAATAAAGGCTTTGGGAAAACCGCAAAGATAAAGATTGTGAAAATATTAATGAGGTCGACACTTCTGTACGAATGTGAGACGTGGTCATTAAAGTAAGAAGATATCAGGAAACTAGAGGCATTGGAAATATGGTTATGGAAGAGGATGAAAGTTTAGTTGGACTGATAAAATCATAAATGAAGAAATAGTGATGTGCTTTACGACTCAGCTGTGAGAGCAGCATATAAACGACTCGCACAGCTCAAAGAGCAGACTCTTTTAAGCTGCTCACTGCTCTCAAATGGTCCATGCACTTGCTACAATAACTGCACTTTGAAGTGTCTAATGTTCACTGCTCTCAAATGGTCCAGGCACTTACTACTGTAACTACTCTCAACTGGTTCAGGTACTTACTACAGTAACTGCACTGTGTCTGTGTGGCCTACGTGACTTCAAGTAGTTTAGGTCCTCATTGTCAGTAAAAAGTGTGGCCAGTTGGGAGAATTTCACGCACAATTGGGCTACTTATGAGTTAGTTTTGTTAAGTCGTTGGGCTAAAACATTTAACACATAAATAACGTTTAATTTGTAAAACTCTCTTAATTAAATGTGTACAACAAATTGCATAAGCAGGTTTATATCGAAATCCGAATGTACCATCATCGACGGTCCTGGTTCACAGTCGGAGCGGATCCAGGAATTTTTTAAAGGGGGGCGAAATTTTTTGTTAGAGTGTAAACATTCTTTGCGTCCAGAAAAAATGCTGTGGGGGGGACTTAAAACATTTTTTTACTACGGCGCTCCTCGGCTTATAGAGTAAGTCCATCGCCGTATTTTACCCCCCCCCCCTTCATACCCATATTGAAGTTAGGGAAAAACTTAAAATCCTACATTTGCTTTGAAAAAGGCAGGTTCTCACTCTCAGCCTAAGAGGCTGAGAGTGAGAACCCGCCAGTCCTAGATCGTTCGAAATTCAGGCCTATATAGGCCTGCATTATTTTACTGATATCCATCTAAAAATGTGTAATCAGCAATTTCTCTGACTGTAGTAGCTGTACATATGTGTAAACGTTTCAAAGTTGCTTTTAGTACTCTCGAGTTACTGAGAATCTTTCTGACTTCAATTGCAGTAATTTCACATTAGTTTCTTTATCTGGTTAAACTACGGTAATTTTCAATTTAAAATAATTTCATTGCATCTTTGTATATTTTTTACTTGCAATATGCAAAATTTTTATAAATAAGAGCAAACATACGCACAAATTTTAGCAAGTTTGTGCGTAAACGCTAATCTTCCCACTTATTAATTTAAGAATACACCCCTGCTAATACATGTGGTTTATATGCATTCGAAGCGACAGCTGTTAACTACCTAGACGAGGCAACAGCAGTCAGCAACAGCAGTCAGAACCCGCCGTTCTAGATCGTTTGAAACGCAGGCCTGTATAGGCCTTCTACATGGCCTTGCCGCCGTAGCACTAGTGAATCAATATTATAACACTGTCTGCAGCTGATCACTGAGAGCAGTTAAGTATACTGATATCAGTTTTATACACTGAGAGCAGCTCTTAGAGAGCAATGAGCTGTGAGCGAGAGCAGTACTCTTCAAAGAACAGCACTTAGTGAGTCGAAAGAACAGTGAGCGGTCAACTCTAAGAAGAAGTTCTTGAAAGAGTCAATATATACAAACAGTTAATAAATGTGATAAGAAATAGAAAAAGCTGGATAGGAGGATGTCGTCTTGTTAGGGGGTTGGTTTGCGAGAGGATTTAATAGAAGGAAGAATGCAAAGGAAGAGAGTTAGAGGAAGACCAAGACATATGATGTTGGATGATTTTATAACAAATTCATATATAGAGATGAAAAGGAAGACTGAGAATAAATTTGGTTGGAAGAGTTATATGCCGTGGACCTGCTGTTAGTCTGTGCACTAGAAGATGTGCTCATGTTGTCGTGGATAACTGTAGCACTTGTGTGGTGTTTGTGTTTGTGTGAGTGTGTGTGTCTAATGGGTATAGAATAGAGTGACTGTCTGGTGACTGTCCAATGGGTATAGAAAGATTCACTGTCTGGTGAATCACTGGAAGCTTTGCAAAGATATTGTGTTTGCTTGTCGAATGTGTGTAGAGCCTGTCTGGTGAACCACTGGGAGCTGTGCCCAGACAGCACTGTGAGGAAGGAGAGGCTCAGACTCAGGATGATACTTATGCTGTCGTTCGCCGAGTTGTCACTAGTGTATGTTTTAGTATCTTAAATTCTTAGTCTTCTCTTTCAAATGGTCCAATAGTAAACTATATAATAGTTGCTGACCGTTGACTATATCCCGCAGCCGTTTTGTAGCAACGGACGAAGCTGGCTCATCGGGCAAAGGCGATGCTTCCTCGGGACATTGCCTAGCCTGCATGTCACGTGGTTCACCTTTAAAGTGACTTTTACTAGTTAGAAAGTGAGCTAACTGAGAGTTCCAGGGTAAGTGAGCCTTACTAGTGAACCTGGGGCTCTCGGTTGGCTAGCTTTCTAAATGAGCCTTACTAGTAAACCCTAAGCACTTAATTGGCTCACTTCCTAAGTGATCCCTACTAGTGAGCCTGGAATGCTCGCTTGGTTCACTTTGTAATACCCTCTCTGAATGAAGTTACTCGTACAGGCAAATAAGTTTAGCAGTATAATTTAGACTGTTAAACAAATACCATCGAGTCTATGAATATTTTAATTTTTTCTATTTGTTTTAAACCATGCTCTCACAGTATGGGTTCAGATCCCAAGTAACATTCATGAGTTAGCATAACAGCTGGACCTGGTTCAAATTTCTATCAATACAATTCTTAAATTAAATATAATAACACAAAAACGTTGTATTCTATAATGAATAAGAATGAATTGTATTTTCAAATATAAATTGAATAAAAATGTGAAGTAATTAACTTGTTTATGACTTGTTAATAATCTTTTAACCATATTAAATTATAATGAAAATAATAGATATAGTTAAGATTTTGAAATAGTGTGGGGCAGGGTGGAGTGAAGATTCATTTGTATCCCGACCCTAGTTAAACTTGTATGAAAGGGAACATGATGATAATGATGATGAATAGATATAGTTAAATAATTTATAACAGTTAATGTTAGTAAATAACCGTTAGAACCATATGACTTCTCTAACTGCCATTTTTACACTTATTTAATTTTTTCAACTTTATTCATTAATTAAATGTAACTTAGTTATCTTTCATCATAGAAAGTTATGTTAAACTTTTATAGTTCTTCACACGACAACACCCAGTCAGGGAGTGCCATTCGACTCTACATAGCTGTAGAGGGACAGACACAGACACGTACAAACAAAGAATAGACCTTTCAGACATCCCTCTTTCTTAGTGCACTGCCTACTGGCAGGTCCATGATATATAACGACTCCACTAGTCTCTGCCTTCCGCTTTCCTCTTCATGTCCACATATGAGTAGGTCTTTAAATCATCTAACATACCTAATCTTGGCGTGCCTCTCCCTCTATTTCCTTCCATTCTACCTTCTATGGCTTCTTTTTAATAGATTTTTCCCCCTTAGAGTGTGTCCTAACCAACTCTTCTTCCTATTACTTAATACATTTATCAACTTCCTCATTTGTAGCCTTTAGAGTTCAGCTAATCCTCTACGTTCTTCTCCGTATCCGCATTTCCAATGACTCTAGTTTCCTGATATCTTCCTTCCTGAAGTTCTATTCTTCATTGGCTTTTCGCATCCATACAATATCGTGGTCCAAACAAAAGTTTTCACTATCTTTATCTTTGTGTCTTTCTTTTGACTTTTTGTTAAAAGTTCTTTTCTATTACCGAAGGCCACTTTTGCTTGTGCCATCCTTCTGCATATTTCAGTCTCACTTTTCCCGTCATCGGTTATAGTATGACCTAAACATTTGAAACTCCTTATCTGTTCCAATTTTGTACCATTTATTGTGATATTAATTTCACCTTTATTATGGGACACTCTCATCACTTTGGTCTTTTTGGTATTAATCTTCATGCCTTTTCTCAGTGTGTACCGTTATCATCTGTAGTCCAGTCTCGCTGCCCGCTACCATTACAAGGTCATTTGCAAATTGTACATCTTTTAACAATTTTCCTCCTACCTTTATTCCTTCTTCCATGTCTTCCATGGCTTCCTCCATCATTGTGTCAGCGTAATTTTTAAACAGCAGCGGTGAAATGCTATAACTTTGTCTTACTCCACGCCCTATTTCACTTTGTTCTGAATATTCTTGTTGGATTTTGCTTACTCCTCTTTGATTCAGGTACAAGTTTAAGATTAGTCTTCTATCGCTCCAGTCAATTCCTATTCATTTCAAGATATTCATCATCGTTATTCAATCAATCCTGTCAAAGGCCTTCTCATAGCATACAAAAACGTAATTTCCTTAATCTAGGCTTCTTTCGCAATGAACCCGCATTACCCCTATTGCTTTTCTTGTGCCGTGTCCTTTCCTAAAACCAAATTGTGTGTTGCTCAATTCATATTTGATTTCGACTGAATGCTATTGTTTATTATCTTTAATAGGATCTTCGATGCATGAGGTATTAAACTGATTGTTTTGTAATCCGAACACTCCACAGCATTGGCTTTTTTTGGGAATTGGGATCATCACTGACTTGGTAAAGTCGTCTGGCCAAATACCTGTATTGTATACATCCGTACATCTTCCATTAACTTTTTGAGTGTTGCTCCTTCTAACATTTTCAATAATTCTGCTGGAATATCATCTATTCCGGCTGCTTTCCTCTTCTCCGTGCTGTTAATTGCTGATTTACTGCTTCATTATATCGGGTCTCGTTTTATTGTTTCTACAATATTTTCTTCTTTTTTAAATCCACTTGAACTGGCTTTCCACCCTTATCATACAATTCCTCTACATATTCTCTTCATCTTTCTTCTGCTTCTTCCAGCTCTGTCTTTAATTCCCCATCTTTACCAATTATACTAAAGTTCTTTGCATCTCCTTTCTTTTTCTTATCAGTTCTTGTCTATATCGTGACTTCCTGGTACAATAGATCTGACCTTCCTCTTCTATCATATTCTGCTAAATCATCACAATTTTCATTCCACTAATGATCTTTTTTTGCTTTTCTGTAATTCTTCTAAGCTCAATTGTTTAAGCTTCCATATTTTACAGCTTGACTGGTAAACTGTATGATCGGCTGAAGTATCTGCCTTTCACCCCCGTAAATGACTCGTCATAGCTATCCCTTTAGTATGGACTTGTTTACAAGACTGACACTGATAAATCCGGCTGTCAGGTCCTGTGCTAAGCATGTAATTTAAAAATAACCTTGCTTAGGTAGTTTTTCATTGTCTTTTTCACTTTTTAATTAGTACCATCTTGAAACCTGGTGCAAATTTCGTTACTTTCTGCAGTGACGTGGAAACAATTCAAGGATTATTATTTATGCAGATAATATATAGGCCTATGCATCAAATAATGTATTGGAATTATAATGATATATTGTGTACGAGAGGCTAATTATCATAGACAGTGACGTAGGCAGCAAGAGTTTTGTGACGTTATAGGTGAATGCCATGGAAACGTAATGAGCAACCGTTATCATAGACAGTGATGTTGGCCTTTCGATTTTATTCAGAATAGTATCTTTGTGGTGTACTGAGTCATAGTATCCATAGACACTAACATGGCAGGATGTAAAATAGAATGCGACATTATATAAAATTTGTAAACAGCCTGATATTAGTCAATACTTGTAAGTTATCTCAACCTCGTTAGCCAGGCGTGTAAAAAAAGCTGATAAAGCTAAGGTTAACGTCAGTTTCCTCACTCGATAGCGATGTCAGTGACGGGCGAGCCCAGGATTTGAACCCGCATCAACTGATCCGCGATCGAGTATCTTACCGACATCGCCACTGGCTCCAGCCAGGGAATTCCAATGTTCAAAGTCAGCATTAGATTTGCTCTTTTCAGCATCGCTATCACTAGCAATTGATGACAAAAAATTCCTCCTCTTACATCTTAAATAGCTGCCCAAAGGACTGACAGGGTGCTATGTAATCTACGTTTATTAAATCGTCATTACAGTACACTGCGTTGCATTGCATTCATGTAGTTGAGAAAAATTTAAAACGTGCAAAAACGTTATATTCTCAATTCACTGTTTATTGTAATCAAATTTTTGTTTACTTTTATAATTATATTTACCTATTGATTTGCCTGTTGTAGTCTAGCATAGAGACTATATCAAGGTCAGCAGGAATTATCGTTAGTCATCCATTCCATGGTTTGTTCACTGTACATGCATACATTATATATATATATATTATTCAATATCTGTAGCTAGGTAGAGCTTATTTATCATATATAATAAACACAGACTTCGTAAAAAAAAGATCGCCCTGCAGATAATTTTCAAGACCTTCCTTAACTGTTTTTCATATAACTTCAGTGTCTGTTTTTCATAACTTTTGATGTTCTATATGCTGTACAAGTCGAGTTATACCCTTTTTGGGCATGCAATGGGTTTTTAATACTATATTTCGCAATGAAACACATTTTAGATAGTTGAACATATTTTATTTTGTTGACCCTGAAATGGCCGTTTGCTAATCTTATGACTCACTAATTATTAACCAAGTAGTTGTTTGAAATGTCTACCTTCAATCTAAATGCATGATTGCAACCTTTTCAGGAACCTGTGTAAGGCCTTATTGATAAGAACTTGGGGAAGCTCGTTAATGATGACCTGTAATGCTTCTTTTAATTGGTTGACATCTGCTGGTTTGGAACTCAGACTACTATAACGTCTCATTTCTTCCCAAATTTGATAATTTAAAGGTTTCAAATCAGGATTTAAAGTCATTAGTGGACGTGGATTCAGGCACTAATTTACATAACTTAAGCTTTATATGCCCTATAGTGTGGACCAGATTTGTGGTTACTGCGAGGCCTCTATTTTTTCCTGCCTTGTAAAAATGCGTCACTGTTGAAAGCCTGCAAAGATTCCAGCCGTAGTCTGTTACTTTAAATGAAAAAGAAGTATTAAACTCTCCATTGAACTGCATAATTCAGTGGTCTATAATTCGGTGTACACTTCATTCGCATGAAAAAATAGTTTCGTGGCGGCGCAAAAGGCTGTAAATCGACTTGCACAGTACAAGTTGTCATGAAATTATATATACAGGGTGAGTAAATAAAAAGATTACACCTGCAAAAAGTTTGAATATCTCAGGCTACTGTTAATATTTTCCAATAAAACTTTTACCAATTACTAAAGGACTAATTTCCGATGGGGTGGCCAATTTTCATCCATTTTGGTACATAGATTGGCCAGTTATGCAAGTTTCAGCAGAGCAACCCCCCATTTTTTACCTAAAAATGGCGTTTGCTACAACGGTAAGGGCAGATTGCACTTCATTGACGAGAATGTAATGGTGAACTCTCAGTATAACGTCAACACTTTGCTTCCGGAGCTATTTAATGATTGCTGTGCTCTTTTATTAAATGGTTTCATCTTTCAGCAGAATGGTGCTCCGTCTCATGCACAGAAATGGATCTATGTCTGGGGAATCATGCTGCATCTCTATCAGAAACACCAGCCGTCACCTAAAAACAAGACAGAACTGCAGGTAGCTAAAATCGATCTGGGAGAGAGTGTACCAAGCTGGAATCAACAAGGCTGTCCTAGCGTTCCAAAAGCGACTGCAGTCCTGCGTAGCAGCAGAAGGAAAGCATATCGAATAGTCAGCAGTGATAGCAGATACATCTGGTTCTTTCTGAACCACTACAACGGCCCTTTTCAGTGAAAAAATAAAAATAAAATAAAATATAATTTATATTTTCAGTACTTAAAAATGGGGGGTTGCTCTGCTGAAACTTGCATAACTGGCCAATCCATGTACCAAAATGGATGAAAATTAGCCACTCCATCAGAAATTAGTCCTTTAGTAATTGGTAAAAGTTTTATTGGAAAATATTAACAATAGCCTGAGATATTCAAACTTTTCGCAGGTGTAATGATTTTATATATATATATATATATATATATATATATATATATATATATATATATATATATATATATATATATGTATGTATGTATGTATGTATATACGCATACATACATGTATATATATTAATATATATATATATATATATATATATATATACACTGTGAGTCTTATAAGTGACACCCCTTTTATATTTGCAATAAAATCGTAACCAGTCGACACATTTCTATAAAATTTACAGGTTGTTGGAATCAACCAATTTTCGCTATTACTGCAAAATTTTGTTACCATATCTTTAAGAACAAAAAAGTTATTGATATATAGGAACGCTAGGGGCAATGATGAATTTACAACTATGGGCCAAGTAACTGACATTCTCTATATTGTTATAATGAAAACAGGGAAAACATCTTATGCATATCATGCTATACTTATCTTAAAAAACAGGCGTTTTTGTTCAAAACGTGCCATATTATGTGCAGATTTGTAGAAAATTGCCGAAGTTATTGCCTTTTTAATAGCCCTGGGGTGTCAAAGGAACTATGCAGACTGTTGTTACGCATAAGGCCTGACTGCGCATTTAGCCTGTGCGCTAAAGCTGCAGCTGCTAGGCTAAAAATCAGATCAGCCATATGACATATCAGACTGGCTAGGCCGATGCTCCATTTACCGCCATCACTTGTTCACCGATTTGAAACTCATTCAATACAAATCACAAATCCATCATTTCCATTCTTCAAAGATGGTTTTCAGCAAAGAAGATCGCATTTTGATTTACGAAATGCGAATAGCCAAAGGCTATGGCGCCAAGCGTATCCTGAAAGAATTTCCTCGTAAAAACTGGTCGTTGTCTGGGGTTGCCAGATTGCTTAGAACCATTACTGAAAGCGGATCATCTGCTAGAAAGGCAAGGCCCAAGACAGGAAGAACGCCTGAAATTGTCGCAGCTGTTGAGGAGATGATTATGAGTCAGGAATCACAGTCATACCACCGACTTTGTGGCCTCCGAATAGCCCGGATCTTAACCCAGTGGACTATAAGATATGGGGAGTCATCCAAGAGCGTGTCTATAAGACCAGAATTCGTGATGTGAATCACCTAAAAGAACGCCTCATTGAAGAGTGGTCTTCATTTGATCAAAAAATTATCGATGGATCAATCAGACAGTGGCGCCAGCGTCTTCGGGCTTGCATATCAGTTGATGGTGGTCATTTTGAACAAAAGTTATAAGCCACACCCAAATCATAATCTAACCATAGGCTCAATCAAACAGCTCTTTTCAGAGCTACCACAAATAATCAATAATTCAAAGCATCTCGCATAACGTGAGATTGCATGCGCATGATGTAGCCTACGTCTGTGGCGTTCTATATTAGGATTTTTGTTTTGACCCCCACCCGCAGTCGAGTTTAGATAACTTTTATTTTTATATGTATCTGAAAGATATTTTGCAATATTGCAGAGAATTGTTAGCTCTCCACTCCCAGTAAATTTCACATGAATCGGTTGACTGATTGCGATTTTATTGCAAATATAAAAGGGGTGTCACTTATAAGACTCACAGTGTATATATATATATATATATATATATATATATATATATAATATTATATACGTATATTTAATGTATGTATATACAGTATATATGTATATATATATATATATATATATATATATATATATATATATATATATATATTAATATATATATTATAATGGTAATAATAATAATAAAATAGGTTTACCGTCCGTTTCCTCATCCAGGGATGATGTCAGGGATTTTCCCAACAGCACACATCACTACAGATCAATTCACCCGGACCATTCTGCAAAAGAAATGTGCTGAGGAGAAGTAAGGTCCTAAACGAAAGTCAGGGCAGATTCTGTAATTGATTGATAATTAAAAATGGTAAGGGTTGATTGATTGGTGGGAAACGGTAAGGCTTAAGCATACTAGAGAATGTTGAAAAAGAAAAACAATAGCGAAGATTAGCAGGCAAAGAGTTCCAGATTGTGGGTGCTGCGTAAAAAAATGAACGTCTGCCCAATGATGTGACAATATTTGGAACAGAGGGAAGATTGGCATCGGTGGAACGAAGTGCACGTGAGGGACGATAGCGAAGTAGAATTTCAGATAAATAAGAATGCTTGCCAAATTGTAGAGTTTTGAAAGTTAATAGCGCTATTTTATATTTTATGCGTTGATTAGCAGGGAGCCAGTTAAGACTGCGAAGTAGAGAGAGCGAAATTGAAGTCGAGAGGACTTTCATGCTACACTTGCAAGAGAATTTTAGACGTGCTGCAAAGAGATTGAGAGAAGAAGTAGGCAACCCATATAATAATGAATTACAGTAGTCGATATTTGAATGAACTATAGAATTAGCAAGGATAGTGGCTGAATGTCCAGTAAGGGATGGACGTATTTGCTTAATCTAACGAATCTTAAAGAAAGTAGAGCGACAAACAGAAGAGAAATGGGATTTACAATCAAGGTTTTCAATAAATATGACTCCATGGTTTTTGGCGTATTGAGAAGGTGCAAGAGCAAGATTTTGAAAATTAACAGAACTAGTAACTTTACTTAGTTTTTAGTACTTAGTTTTACTTTACTTTAGAATTAGTAACTTTACTTCTTTGCTAAGGAGTGCTAATAAAGTTTTGGAGGGATAAACAGCAATACGATTAGCACAGAACCAGGAATAAACATTGTGTAGAATGGATGAGAGATGAGTAAGTTTCTGATCGGAATCATGATTAGAAATGGAAATATATAGTTGTGTGTCGTCTGCATAGAAACGAAAATTTATGGAGGACTGAGCAAGCAGGTAGCCAAGATGGGTGATATATAAGGAGAAGAGCAATGAACCTAATACTGAAGCTTGTGGAACACCGCGTAGGAGGGGTAGTTTAGAAGAGCGATTTTGACCAATATCGACCGACTGTGTGCGACTGAGATATGATGTGAGAAGGGATAAGGCAGAATCAGAGATGCCAAAACAGGATTTAAGCCTATTTATTAGAATGCCACGGTCATTTGTAACGAAGGCATCAGAGAGATCTAGATTACATCAAGTGTTTTGATGATAGTATTTACTCGCAAGCTCCAGTCACTTTTACTGCAAAGAATGAGAATGATGATGTTGCTCAAATATTCTTTGATACGCTAGAGAAAAATATAAAAGAAATATATAATCAGTTCAAGTTTTCTAAACCAATGATATTCGATGAATCTGCCGCGAAGAAATTCAAGTCAGCAAAATTATGTCATATCTGTGAAAAAGAGTTGTGTAACGATCGTGTCTGAGACCACTGTCATCTATCTGGCAAATTCCAATGCGCAGCGCACAATGAATGTAATTTAGAATACAAGATTCCAAAATTCTTTCCAGTAGTTTTTCACAATTTATCTGGATACGACAGTCATCTGTTTATAAAGAAGTTGGCAGGTGGACAAATTAATTGTATTCTGTGTAACGAAGAAAAGTACATCAGCTTCTCCAGGGAAGTGCTGGTTGACAAGTATATTAATAAAAAAGGTAAAGAAGTCCAAGTGAAAAGAGAATTGCGATTTATCGACAGCTTTAGATTTATGGCTTCGAGTCTTGATAAACTTTCAAAGAATCTAAGTAAAGATCAGTGTAAGAATATTGCAAGTAAGTATTCTGGAAAGCAATTGGATTTGCTGTTGAGAAAAGGAGTTTACCCGTACGACTACGTTAGAAAGACTTGATGAAACTATACTTCCGCCAAAGGAAGCATTCTACTCAAAACTTAACGATACCAGTATCAGTGATGAAGACTATAAACACGCACAGACTGTTTGGAGAGAGTTTGGTTGTACAACATTTCGAGATTATCACGACTTGTACAATGTGTCCGATGTGCTTTTACTAGCAGATGTCTTTGAGAATTTTGGAGATGTTTGTATGACTCACTATAAATTGGATCCTGCGTGGTACTACACTTCACCAGGACTGGCTTGGGACGCTGCGTTAAAATTAACTAAAGTTGAACTCGAATTGTTGATTGATTACGACATGCTGTTGATGATTAAGCACGGAATTAGAGGTGGCGTAAGTACTATATCAAACCGATATGCAAAAGCTAATAATAAATATATGGATGGAAATTTTAACGTTGATGAACCATCCAAATTTATCAAATACCTAGATTCGAACAACCTTTATGGGTACTCGATGAGTAAGCCCCTACCCACACGCGGGTTCAAATGGATGACAGAAAAAGAACTGGAGATCTGGAAAGAAATGAAGTGTATCCTCGAAGTTGACTTGGAATATCCTGCAGCACTGCACGATCTCCATAACGACTACCCTTTAGCCCCTGAAATTGTGAAAGTGAATAAAGTAAAGAAATTGATACCGAATTTGAATGGTAAAACCAAGTACATATTACATTATGAGAATTTGAAACTGTACGAAAGCATGGGTCTGAAAATTACCAAAATAGACAGAGGCATAAAATTTGAAGAAAGTCCATGGCTGAAGACTTACATCGATTTAAATACACAGCTACGCACTAAGGCTGCCAACGACTTTGAGAAAGATTTCTTTAAACTAATGAACAATAACGTTTTTGGAAAGACAATGGAAAATATTGAAAATAGGATAGATTTCAGATTGGTTGATAATAGGAAAAGGGCTGTTAAATTGGCTGCAAAGCCGTACTATGACCGAACAGTGATATTTGATGAAAATCTTGTCGGCGTCCACATGAGAAAAACTAAATTGCTGTATAATAAGCCAATCTACCTAGGTATGGCAATATTAGATTTAAGTAAAACTTTAATGTATGAATTTCACTATAATTACATAAAGGAAAAATACAATGATAAAGCCAAGCTGTTGTTTACAGACACGGATTCGCTGATGTACGAAATACAAACGGAAGATTATTATGCAGACATATCTAATGACGTCGAACTCAGATTTGACACCAGCGATTTTCCCAGAGTTCATCCATCAGGCATTAAGACTGGAATTAATAAGAAAGTCATTGGAAAGTTTAAGGACGAAGCTTGTGGGAAGGAAATTGAAGAATTTGTTGGATTGAGAGCAAAGCTGTACTCTTATAAATTGGCAGACGAGGAGCACAAGAAATGTAAAGGAGTTAAAAAGAATGTTGTTGAAAGAACAATAACGCATGATGATTATAGAAATTGTCTGTTTGGGAAAAGAGATTATATTAGAAGCATGAATGTCATCAGATTTCGCTTGCACGAAGTCTACACTGAACAAGTCAATAAAGTTGCTCTCAGCGCTGATGATGACAAGCGAGTAATTTCAGACGATGGAATACATACTTTTGCGTATGGCAATTACAGGCTAAAGACAACAGAGTACTGATATTGTATTTTTACTAATATTTTCAAACCACATTTGGTTTGGAAATAATTCCTTTACAACCAGACAATCCTAGTATCATCATTGTCTGGATTGAAACCATCAATATCTGGCCACAACTTTCCTTCATATTTTCCTTCAGTGTATTTTCTTACTGTAAATTCAAATCTTTTAGGGTTTGCTTCCAACTGTTTCTCTATATAAACATTAATATTTCTTGTAGACCATACCTTTACAGAGGTATCAATCACCTTCATTTTGTATAACGTATAAAATATATGATTTTCCATATATTCCATTTACCTCCTTAAATCCTTTTACAATATATCTATCTCCAGCGTTAAGATCTTGAAACTTGAGTACGACGGATTTTGTTTCCGAGTTTGAGTTTGTAGCTGACATTTTATATATAAGAAAAAAAATTTTAATCAAAATTAATTTTAAAACACTTTCCAAATTTGCAACAGGAATCCATTCATTGTACTTTTTACTGTAACCCGCCCATTTAACCAAGGCGTGTTCCACACCTTTAATCTTTTTTCGTTGTAGAACTTTTTCAATTCTATAAATTTCTTGATTAGTTTTCTGCAATTCTTCTGCGTAGAAACCTCCCTCTAATACCTCACCAGATTGATCCTTCAATATATACGTAACAGGCGATGGATACTTTACTTTGTCTACAACGTACACCCCCTCGGACCAATTTGGCAGGAAACCCTTTTCAAATACACCTTTAATCCGACTAATTCGAACTCTATCACCAATCTCGAATTTCCGATTCACATTACTTTTTATATTTCTGTACTTCCTACTGTTAATTATAAATGCTTCGTTTTCCTTTTTACTCGCTTCAATTGGAGTCATTTTTATGGTCGAATGCTTCGTGTTGTTATACTCTGCAATTAAATCGTCAATCATATCGATCCAATTTCTCGTATTTTCCGCAGTAAATCTTTTCCACATCTTTTCCTTGATACTTCTATTGAATCGTTCGACGACTGCTGATTTATGTTTTCCGAATGTAGAGTATCTATTAATACTATTTTTCTTTAACCAATCATCCATATTCTTGTTGTAAAATTCTTTACCCTGATCAACCCACAAATGTCTAGGTTGTCTTCCAGAGGATGACACTATTAGTTCAAATGCCTCTGTTGTTGTTTCACCTCTCTTGTCTTTCAACGGAATGCTCCATGCATACTTCGAAAATACATCAATGACGTTAAGCATGTATCTGTAGCCCTTATTTACTCTACTCCATTCCTGCATTTCGATTAAATCTGCTCCCCATATCTCATCAACTTCAAACACATGAACTTGACGTCTCATAAATTTTCTACGAATCGGTTTGTGTAATTCTCTAGCCAATTCTTCAAAGGGTCCAACGTTTCGCTTCAAACCTTTTTCGTCTCTGGACCCCTCTATTCGTTTTTTGACAGTCCAAGACCAAACTTTGCCTTATTTTCCATGATGTGGTGAACTATTTGAGCCATATTTCTTTGTGCACTATCAAATCTCGAATCGTTAGCAATTTCCAATGTTCGATGAGCCAAAGCTTTGTCGCTTATATTTCTGCTTGCAGTATCAGGATTGGCAGTATAAAACTGATCGTGCGATTTGCACATTCCATCCAACTCATTTATACCATGATATCCTTCGCGATTTCTCTGTTCGTACTTTGTGCCTGGTCCGCAGTACGAATACTTGTTGAGATTATTAAACGAGCCATTTGACACGTACTCTCCACGTCTGGCAGGTAAATGTAGTTCTCCGACAGTATTTCCAACTGCCGATAACACTTGATTAAAAACACCCCGACCTGAGATGAATCTCGACTTTTTTCTTCCACACACTACACAAACAGAAATTTGTAATTTTCTATTATTAGCAGTTAACCTCTCTTGCGTCTGCATAGAATCTGTTACATTTTAAATTACAGTATAAAATTTTATAATGTAATTATTAAGTTATAATTATTAATCTATAATAATTGGAGTCTGGCCATCGGATGTTAGGTACATCACTCTATCGAAAAGTATCGTAACATACATATGAGTATGTTCTGGAACATTTTGACTAAATTTAAAATTAAGTTTCATATTCATAACATCAGATTTGACGTTTTTACTCTGATGTCGTACATCAAAGACTACAAGTGGAAATAGCTTCTTGTAATTCATCATATCGATCTGTGTACCTCCAATTAAATGATTAAAACCAAAGTGTTCTTTCTTAAATTCATCTGCCATAGCGCAGAAATCTACATAGTCATTTGTAGCAAAGTTTATTCTCGGTTCATCAGCAGGATATCTCTGATCAATCAATTCAACAAAAGCACTAGTCAAGTTAAGGTGATCAAACACAGCTGGATTTTGTTCCTGTGTTCTTGATTTGTCAGTTTGAAATCCAACAATTATCCATCTAGGCTTTTTCATTCCAGCGTCTCTGTTGATCATCCATTCATACTCCTGTACATCTCGTGTAACTGTAGTACGGTGTAGTATGGTGGTCAGTTCTTCTGCTAAAACTTATTGGAATTTTCCTTTTGCTTACAACATACTCTCGCAGTGAAGTTACCATTTCAACTGATGGTTTTATTCTTGGTACCATCCACCTAATATCCGTTAGCAAAACTTTACCTTGAAAAGCGATATTCGCATTATGAATTGCTGATGTGTCAAGCGTTCTAGTGAGTCGCAACGTTTATTTTTTCAAAATTTATTTTTTGATTCATCATTGCAAAGTCTAAGATATTCGTATGCGTCTTGATATGGCGTTGTTGTGTATACCATTATGTTGTTCTAATACACGAATTTGCCCATTATAAAATCCATCATTAACTTAGTTTTACCACATCCACTACTGCCTGCTATTATCATTCTTATATGTGTAGGAAATATGTCGTGATGTTTCTTTTCGTAGCTTGTACGTATAATTTCCTGATACTTTTTTGAATAATCAATACCCGAGTCTACCATTTTTATGTATTAGTTATTATTTTAAATTGTTTCTCTTGTATAATTCATTTAATATATCGGTAAATTTAGATCCATTATTAAGTTTATAAAGCACGTAAATGCAGTAATGACCGCAGATGACTTCGTTCGGTGCTTGAATTTTGAATGTGTTATAATAATTTTCTTTTCCTTTACAGTAATTCTGAATTTCTAAAGGAGGCACGAAACCGTAGCTGTCAAAATATAAACATTTGCCATCTTTGCTGTAGACAGATGTCCAGTGTGTTCCGCCTCCGGAACTGTCGTCAATATTAAGAATTAGACATTCGTTATTATTAATTGATCCTTTCAATTCATCACGCATGCATACACCTTTGAAATGTTTAATTTTTAACTCTTTGCATTTTTCGATTATATCAAAATTACTTAGTGGTTTAATGGTTTTGAATGAGTTTAAAAATTGGGGGAAGCCTGCCTCTATGCCTACCCCTGTCTTTCTAAAAATACTCCTGATCCTGTTCTCTGTAGATATAATCCATTACCCCACTGAGCTCCTTTCAAATTCTTGACACATCCACCGAGTCTAAATTTCTTCAATGCATTTGATAGCGTTTTACCTACACGGGGATTGGAGCTATTGCGTCACTGATTAAGCCTGCACCGAGTTGTTGCTTGGTTATGTTTTCCAATTCTTGATTATGTCTCTTCAATTCATTTGTCTGTCTAGTCGAATTCACTGCCGAGCTAATTCCACCTGCCAATCCACCTATTGCTCCCAAGACGGCAGGAATGGCTGCTGCCAATAGAGGCAAAAATCCTCCATTCTTTTTCATGTACTTTAATTGTGCTCTGCTCAGACACAATTCTATTCCTGACGTAGCCTTTTTTATTTTGTTAATTTGAGTTTGGGTTAGAGGAAGATTCGTATTACCCAATAAATTCTTTTTTGATAGTCGTATTTTAACCTCTCTATCATGATCGCACGCGCTCTTTAGTTTTGGACCTGACCTTTGGTCAACGTTACACCATAGTTTGTATACTTTGACATTTTTTATATAACATTTAAATTTTTATTATAAACTTTTATCTTGTGTATTTAAAATATGAGTACTATATCGAAAACTGGTGGCAAATCGCATTCAACAACTGGTGATTTGATGGAGCATGTAGACTCAGTTTTCAGACCAATTGTCAAGCTTGTTGATAGACTCGACAGTACAAAAGTTGACAAAACTGGAGGAGCTATCACTGGAGGCATTAATATGAGCAACAATAGAATTTTAAATGTTAAACACCCGCCAGAAACCGATGCGGATGTTGTCACAAAGGGGTACTGCGATCGTAATGTTAACGAATTTGGTGAACATTTGAGAGTAGGCATCCTAAAAGAAGTAGAACAAAACGTAGTTGCTAATGACATTGCTCTACAGAAAAATTTTGATAATAAGCTTAGTGTTAATGGCGGTTCAATTAACGGAGATGTAGATATGAAGCATAATTTTATATTTAATGTTGGTTTCCCGAGTGAACCATATGACGTGGTAAACAAAAAATATCTTCATATAGCTTCAATGGACGATGGTGTCAGACTGAAAACCTTGATGCCTATTTGTAGCATTCTAAAAGATGTGCTCATGAAAAGTATAAATGACTATAAATGTAAATATTATGAACCTTTTAACTCAACCTTTAATACCTTCAAAATTTTATGTTAGTTTTCTATAAACTGTATCCAAATCGAGATCTGCTGCCCGTGATTGAAAAAATCCTACGTTCATACGTTAACAACTTAAAATGCATAACAATAGCAATCATTGAAGATATACCACAACATGTATATGATGACTTTCGTGGTACTTTAGCGGATAAAGGTTTACTCCAGTTGCCTAAGGAGCATACAGGATTATTAAATTTAGAGGTCTTCATTAAAAAGTTTGCTAAGAATAGTAGTTCGTACACACACCAACCAATAATCAACGGAATACAAAAAGGTGTTTCAGATAACGATCCAGAATTTACATTATTATGTGAGAAAAATTTATTATTGAATGAAATTGGATTTCTATACGTTTCGGATACGCTGCTACAAAAATTTATAATTTAAATATGCGCAGTATTTCAAATTAATACAAAATTTTGTATTAATTTAATTTGTTAATTAAATTCAGAAATGATTTGATTATAGGCTGCCTCGGTAAGATTTCCATTACAGCTGACTACATAGTCATATCTTTCATTAAGTTTATTTAGTGTTTCAATTTCTGCATTTAATTTATTACTTTTATCCTGCAAGTTGAACTTGAGACTGATTGATGTCAGTAATGCACTCGTAATTGAAAGTATGGTAATAACCATACCGGGAAATCCGACAATTGTCGACAAACCTGCTAGCACAGTTGAAACTGTAACAGAAGACAAAGTGCACAAGTAGTACAAAATTTTGGTATTTTTCGCTTTCGTTTCAGCTTGTAAACAACGGCTCGTCTCTCTTCGAGTTTTCTGGTTAAAAACGCTTTCACTTTACTCGAAAGCGAAGTACCATCTACTGTGTCTGTCATTTTTTATTATGTGTAATTATTATTTTAACATAAGTGTAACGATTTTGATTTTCATTTAAATAAATTTTCTTATATATATAAAATGGAAACTGAAATTACTATAACGTCTACAAAAACAGATCCACCAAAGGAGGGATACGAGAACAAAAGAAAGAGAGGAAGACCGAGAAAATATCCACCGAAAGTGGTTGATCCAAACAAGGTAATAGAACCAAAGCATGAATACTTGAGAACTATAAGAACTAAACTTCTAAACCTGTAAGATTAGAGAATACCATCACTGGTGAAGTTATTGAATTCCGGTCGATGTATGAAGCCGCTAAAGAAACTAAACATGATCTAAATTTCTTTAAAAGAAACGAAGGAAAGATTGTTGAGATCTTAAAGATTGAAAGATCTTATAAAGTTATAATGATTGAATGAAAGTTTTAATAGTATATTTACTATTGAAACGCTTAGCTCTCGCGGAAGCTGGGGGCGGCGCGTGACTCATACGCATATGACGAGCTATTTATAGTTGAATAGAAACTGGGTTTTTCCGTTGGTTTCTATTCTCGGTCATTATTATTATGATTATGAGTCATGGAAAGTTTTCAAGGTCGCGCGACTGCGTGCGTGGGCGTGCTTGATTTTACGCTTGTGTGTTAGATTATTGATAGGCAAGGCTATGCTTCAATAGTAATTGTGTACATTTTAAGGCTAAAAATAGAAATGAGCAAGACTCAAGGCATGTCTGTGCTCAATATTCATGGAACATTTAAGTATCAAGGCTAAAATAGAATTTAGCTATGTTTTAAGGCTATTCTATGCTTCAAATGATTAACGTTCATCTGAGTATGCTTAATCAAGGCAAATCAAGGCTAAAAAGGAAATTTAGCTAGATTTTAAGCTTAGGTTGTGCTTGGAAATCAAAATGTGCTCGGAGAGTAAAATTACTACTACTATATATATATATATATATATATATATTATATATATATATATATATATACATATATGATATATATATATATATATATATATATATATATATAATATATACATGTATATAATTACGTATATGGATATATGTTAATGTGTATATATGCTACATAAGGAATGGATAAGGCATAGACTTTGTGAAGGGATAACTTGTTGAACAAAGGAGTGCTCTTATGGCTTATGGAGCGAGAAAGCAGGTATCACTTTGGTATCTCTGACTTGGATTTCTCTCTAATCTCCTTTCTGGTTGCATTAAATCTGTTATTATGGATAATGAATGCTCCCCTGAACTACCTCTTCGTGGTGTGCCCCAAGGACCTGTACTTGGACCTTGACTTTTTTCTCTCTACACTAACCCACTCAGTTATGTTTTAGACAATGCTTCAATAAAATTTCATTTCTATGCTGATGATACTCAGCTGTACATCTCTTTTTCTAGCTCCGATTCTGATCTGAAATTGCAACACCCTTTATCTGTTCTTGACAAAGTATTTTCATGATTTTGTTGCAATCGTCTCTCTATCAATTCTTCTAAAACCAACCATCTTTTAATCGGCACTCCCCAGCAAAGAACCAGTGTAGCCAATTCTTCCATCTATTGTCAAAATCTTGCTCTCACTCCCACTCACAATGCTAAAAACGTTGGTGTCCTATTTGATGAAAATCTTGACTTCAAATCTCATATCTCATCTGTCTGTCGTTCATCTTTCTTCCAGATCCGTCAAATCAGACAGATACGATCTCTCTTGATAATAATTCATCTAATTCTAAAAATGCTAAATTAAAATCGTTATTATAAATTACTCTAATAAATCAATCATTTGTATCTGTTG
Source organism: Enchytraeus crypticus (assembly GCA_905160935.1). NCBI lineage: Eukaryota > Metazoa > Annelida > Clitellata > Enchytraeida > Enchytraeidae > Enchytraeus > Enchytraeus crypticus. The sequence continues at coordinate 848,829 of CAJHZI010000205.1, read as the reverse complement.
GACCTGCGGTTTTTGTCCTTGAGTGGGTGTTGTCCTTGGAAGGTTTTCCCGGGAGTTTTCTGGCCACCGTTTGTAATACACTTATTTCTATGGAATTCTGAGAGAGAGAGAGAGAGAGAGAGAGAGAGAGAGAGAACGTTGGGAATTGCATGATTAGCTTTAATGTACATTGATGTACACATACTGATAATAGTTTATTTCTATGTTTTGTTTTAGTAATATTTGTAAGAATGGTGGCTCAGTTCGTTGGTAGAGAAACTCAGTATAGGTAAGTTCTGCTAAATCTCAAAATGCATATTGTGCTGTTTACTGTATCTCTACGCATGTGTTGCTCCTTTAATTTTTTGAGTTTTCGCCATTTCTTCTCCATTAATATCAGTAATTGTTGCCATTTGATATTTTTTGCTAATTGAAATGTATGAACAATTGAGTACTTCTAAAGGATATTTTCTTCAAAGTTATCAAACATGTTAAGAGTTTTTCGTGGTAAGCAGTCATTTTCCTAAAGGCTCATCGACATTTCTATGCTACTGCAGAAATCAAATATTTGAGCAAATTATAAATAATCTTAAATTATCTCTCTCTCTCACTAGTGCACTGGCTATTGGCAGGTTCATAGCATATAACTCCTCCACATATTGCTATTCTCTGTCTTTCTCTTCATTTCAACATATGAATTAGTTATGAAATCGACCAACATCCCAAGTCTCGATCTTTCTCTACCCTTTTTTCCTCCATTCTTCCCTCAGTTGTCTCTTTCAGAAAAGCATACCCTCTCAGTACATGACCCATCCAGTTCTTCTTTCTATTCCTTATGATGTCTATCAATTATCCGTTTAAGCCAACCCTATTTAGCACTTCTTTGTTCGTAACTTTGTCAGTTCTTGAGATATTTTGTTAAATGATTTTATGCATACTAAATGTAGTTAAGCTATTTTCAAAATGTATTGCTTCAATATTTATTGGTCACATTGGGATTTTTCAGGTAAATTGACACTTGTGGTATTTTACTTAGTTGTTATATAATGTGCTATTGATTGATTCACGGTGACCTTTCTTTTTTTTGCTACTCTCATTGTATTGGATGATTTCTATAACTTTTGTTCGATATCTGTTCTTAATTAATTCTTCAAGGTTATTGAAAGAAACATATATTCAACTAATTGACTGCTGTATCTGGCCTTAAGTTTGCATATAAAAACTTTACTTCACTGTCTAGTGCCTTTAATCTCCAAATAGGAAATTTACTCCTTTACCGATAGCCTTTAGTATGCCGTAATTTTTTTGCTTAATTCACTATGTCTTCCCTTATGATATCGTATATCTGGTCATTTTATTAGTCAAAAATTAAACTTTCAACACTATTATGGATTTATTCACAAGTTATTGTTTTATAACCATTTTTAGTATCTGGTTAATGAAATGATTATGTTGATACGTTACAAATTTTTTTGATGATTTGCAGAGTTTTTTGTGTTGCAGCTCCCTCTTTTCATCAATTAGTGACATATGGGAGAAAGATGGTCTGCTTGGCTTCTTCAGGTTTGTAACTCTTGGTACTCTGGCAACTTATTTTGTTATTGCAGTGTTGCTTTCAGTCCTATGCTCGTAGTATATTTAAATATTTCATTTGCAATATCTGTGATGAAGCTGTAGTGATCTTCCAGATGTCCATAAACATCTGTCACTGTTACATTTTTATGATACATTTGTTATCTCTGTTGTGAAGAATATTTCTTGATGGTGCCCTAAAACTCAAGAACCGATCAACCATAATCTGTACGTTATATTTATTAATGCTAATGTCAAATCAAGGAAAGCAGTTAAAAACCACTTTATAATATGTATTTTGCAAGTAAACGTTTACACTAGAGTTTGGTAAATAAATAGCCCTATCAATGGTATGAATTAGTTGATTTGTTATGCTCAATAGTAAATCTAATAGCAGACATGCGCTAATATGTATCATGTACTATTAATGGAAATGTTTAACATATTCAATTTCGATTCGATTGGTTGTAAACGAAAGTTCGGCCCGGGTTCAGCTTGAAAATGAAAACCTGAGTTTAGCTCACGCTTGACAAAAGTTCAGGTTCGATTTTGCTATGGTTCGGTTTAGATTTCGATTTGTTAATAAAGTTTGGGGTTCGGTTTTTAGTTCGGTTTTGTAATGTTGCTATTTTTTAAATAATAAGAACAATAATAATAGTTGTGATAAGAATAATAGTATTAAAAATATACAGCAAAGTTTCATTATACACAAATCGAATGAAATTTAAAGAATTGGGATTCAGGTGTTTTTTTGTCAATGCAGAAATGTTATCCTAAAGTGGAGGGGCATCTCCCCCATCCCCACTGCAGGACTGTGTAAAAATACATTCTCTCTCTCTTAGTGCTCTGCCTACTGGCAGGTCCATGGTATATAACGCCTCCAATCTTCTCTTCCTCTTTCCTCTTCATGTCCACATATGAGTGGGTCTTTAAATCATGTAACATACCTAATCTCGGTTAGCCTCTGCCTCTTTTTCCTTCCATTCTACCTTCTATGACCTCTTTTAATAGACTTTCCCCCCTTAGAAAAAGCCAACTCTTCTTCCTATCTCTTAATACATTTATCAATTGTCTATCTGTAGTGATGTATGCAGTCTTTCGCCACTCTAAGCACTCCCACGTGACTCCTCCTCTCTTGAAGTCTCTGCACCGATTCAAAGTCAGAGAACGCATTGTTTACAAGGCAACATTTCTGACATACACGTCAATCACTACCCCGGGTAAAGACTACATGTCCCACTTATTGCAAGTGAGACAGCCTTCCTCTATGCAGTCATCTACTAGGTCCTCTAAGTTAATTAGACCACGCTGTTATGTGGATGTGAAATATAGACCTTGTAAGGAAACTAGAAGCATTGGAAATATATGGATATGGAGAGGATTAGCTGGACTCGAACGATTAAAAATGAGGAAGTTCTGGAGAGAGTTGGTACAGATAGACAGTTGATAATTGCATTAAGAAATAGAAAGAAGAGTTGGATGGGACACATTCTATGGGAGGGGGAGTCTACTAAAAGAGGTCATAGAAGGCAGAATGCAAGGGAATAGAGGCGGAGGCAGGCCGAGATTGGGAATGTTAGATGAGTTACAGATCCACTTATGTGTGGACATGAAGAGGAAAGCGGAGGACAGAGAAGAGTGGAGGATATGCCATGGGTCTGCCAGTAGGCAGTGCACTAAGAGAGAGATTTATGGGTGTGCAGTAATAAATAAAAAATGTGTATTCCTACTATACATAAATTTAAGTTAAGAATTATATCTATTGAAATATATGGTGTTATTAGTTGTTGAAAACATACGTAGCTTAAAGCTAACAAGAGATTTCGTATGATTGTTTCTCTCTGAGTATATTTAATGTTATTTATGGCTGCAGAGGTTTGATACCGCGACTTGTTGGTGAGATCTTGACAATATGGCTGACAAATGTAACTGCACAGATTCTCTATACCATCATGGCTAGCACACAGTCAGATGAAATTGTTAAGGTTGGTTTACATTCCTAGTAGTGTTTAAATTACCTAAATAAAACAAAATCTCGAGTCAATTGCGAGATTAATCATATTTACTGCCTAGAATATCTTGTTGATGAAGGTATGAAATCATTTCCTCAATACTATAACTCTTAAGTAGTTTCTTCTTTACCGAAATAGTTCAAGAATTATTTATCCTATTCTCTCGGTATCGTATTATGCCCAAGAGAAATTAAAAGATATTTATACTTATTCCTAACTCACGCTCACCGTTAGCTATGGCTCTTAATAAAGAGCATTTAGACTAGCAAACCACTGATAGAAAAATTATCTCTCCTCTATCTCTCTCTCGCTTTTATCTATTTCTCACTGGCAAGCCCATGGTATAACGCCTCTGCTTTTGTTTTCCTTTTCATTTACACTTATGAATGGGTCATTAAAGCATCTAACATTAGTATCTTATTCCTTCACTTCTTCTATGACCTCTTTTAGTAAACTATCCCCTTAGAATGTGTCCTACCCAGTAATTCTTCTTATTTCTAAATTTTTTCCAACTGTCTATCCATACCAACTCCATGCCTTATTCATTGGAAATATTTTGAAAAATGTAAATTCTTTTCCATTTTCCACATTTCCAGCGCTTATGGTTTCCTGGTATGGTCCATCGTTAATTAAGGTCCATGTTTCTCATCCATATAGAAACTAGTACCATATTTATTATGTTAGTGTACGTCATTACTCTTAATTGTGTCAGGTACTTTCGTACTATCATTTTGAGCATTGATGAATAAAATCTGTTTGAAATTGGCTAAAAACCAAGTCATTGCAAGAAACAACTTTAAAACAAAGTGTAAATTAAAAATGTTAAAAATAGGCAGTGAAAATTATATACATTCAATTTCAGCAATTTGGGATGAAATTCTTCCAGAAATTTTAAACTATAATTTTCTATCGATTGCTGATGCCTTCATGCTAGGCATATCTGGTTTGGTTTGCGAATATTTGTTTTAATTTAAAATTCCTATTATGAACAGGACTCATTATGATAGGTACACAGGATGGTTTTTTCAGGGAATGACGCCCCTGCTTAGTAAATGTTAGTCGTAGCTGAGGAAGGCTTAGGGGGCCCACCTCGTAAAAGGCATAACCCCCCCAAGAATGGTACATCACAACACAAATGAACCCCCCACCCCCCCCCCGGTCCCTTGCAGCCCTTAAATGGGGAAAGTTGGTAAGATATACCAAGAGGACATTCTATGCTTCCCAAAATAATAAATGTGGGCACATGGAATTTGAGGAGTGTGGGTGAAAGGGGAAAGTTAGAAAATGTAAAGAAAGAAATGAATATAGGGAAAATAAATGTTCTGGGGATGAGTGAAGTTAGGTGGTTGGGTACTGGATAATTTTTTATCAGGATCCCTAAAAAGGAATCGAAGAGACACAAGGCTGTCAGGGGCCCATTGGATGAGTAGATATATGTATGTGTCCAAATCATTCAAAAAATAATGACATTTCTTTAAAGCAATTGTTTAAAAATAATTTTACTTTAGAAGGAATTTTGTTTTTTTCATTATTTTTAAAATTACTTACATGTTTGATGTGATAAATGAAATAAAAAAAATAAAATATCAACATTTCCAACATTTGCTTGTAGTTTGAAATTAAATAATAATGTGAATAATGATCGAAAATCATCTCTTGCATTGTCGTCCGAGATAGAAGTTGATGTTGCGATGACAATTAGTATGGCGAGACACTTTGGATAAAACATGGAAAAGTCAGGGAATTTGATGTGATCTAGAGAGTGGTCACCCTGCTGTTAGGATGTGTTGATTTGTACCTAACAATGATAGTTTGATTGTATTGCAGAGCATGAAGAATTACACTGTTGCTGCAAGCCAGGTCTGAGACGTACTCTAGCTGTTTGCAATATACATGCACATATACACATTACATAACAAGCGTATGTTTTCTCTTATACTGCAATTATACATCAGTAACAACATTTTTATACATATTTTGATTTTTTAAACTGTCATTTTTGTAGCAGCTTTAAAATTATACTGGTGACTGGTCTCCCAGACTGCTTTTTAGAGGTTCCTTATATTATAATCCTTTGCATGATTAATCATATCTTTGATTTATCTAGCTCTAATTATCTGCAATACATGATTAACCTTCAGGAGCATTTGTGGTTGGCTGAACCTAGATGATCTATTGCTGAGGCGAACACTCATTATTCACACAACCGTTAACCGTCATGTCATATCACTCCCCAATTTATTTCTTGTTCTTATATACTTAGCTGTGCTAGCCTACACAAATTTCGGCAGTTTAGCGCTAAAAGTATATTGTGTAAGTATATTTTGTTATTATAATACTCAAGTTGTTATATAAAATATAAATAAATATATCTTAAATTTAAGAGAAGATGATGATGATATATGTCGGGATACGAATAGATCTTCTTTTGAAGCTTTTCCATTCCTTTAAAATTTTGTAGCAATTTCTGGAGCCTAGGTGCTCACCAACTGAATGCCCTTTCTGACGTTGGTTGACGTCTCTCTCTCTCTCTCTCTCTCTCTCTCTCTCTCTCTCTCTATATATATATATATATATATATATATATATATATATATATATATAGAGAGAGAGAGAGAGAGAGAGAGAGAGTAGCATTTTTAAACGTTGCATTTTTTCGATTATGGTATAGCTATATATGAGCATATTTGCATTGATGTGCTATCCCTGTTACTGAGCCACAGAATTCTGTGAAAACTTCAGGAACTTACTTTTCTACTTACTGAATTCTCCTTTTTAGATTATGCTTAGGCAGGCTTTGTGAGATTTTCTCGAGGGAATATTAATTTGAATATTTATAAAAGATTTTTAGTTTAAATATTCTTAAAATAACGTTTAAATATATTTAAATATGTTTAATAATTTTTTAAAAATATTCTGCTGGTGGGGTTTTATAGATCTTTCAAAGTATTCCATTTATAATTTAAATTTTGATATTTTACTTTTAAAGGTGGAAATTTTTAAATATAAGGCTTGAACTATTCAAAATGTGACTATGGAGAAGATCAAGTGGACTGACAAAATAACGATCGAAGAACTGCTTAACAGGATTGACATAAATAGTTGAATAAAAGTGGTGACATGCAACAGCCTTGTCATACTCCCAGTGTTATTCCTCCTTCTTTCAATAGCTCCTGTTGAACTTTGGCAAAAGAAGGGACATGTATACGCAAATATAATAATATTATAATAATATTATTATAATATTTAAGTTAAACTTTAAGATTTTCAAACATTATTCTAACAAAAAAATATTAATGTTATTGTCATGAGTCTATGAGAAAATTTTTTCTGTTCATTTGAATGAAGTACAAGAATATATTACTACTGTAACTGGAATAATATTCTATGTGGAGTAACATTAAATACATTTGTCGAATAATTAGCATGATTCGCAGGAGAATAGAGATAACTAGTTCAGTAAAGCCGGGTATAATACCCGATGTGTGAAAGATTTTACCTAAACATATCGCAGATAATTGTAGATATAGAGATAATTTTAATAGCTGAGAGTTATTGAGCTTTTTATGCTGAATTCCAAACTATTTCTGATTGATTAAAAGATTGCAGGAGTTCTGTAAATATTCAAATGCAATAAATGATATTTGGCTTCTAGTACTAATCTAAAAATAGTTTCAAAGATATTCATAAAAGTAGGTGTACCATTATTTCCGGAGTAGCAACAACAAAATTTTAGGGAAAAATTAACATGACACTATCGCATGTTATAGAGTGCTTTAAAATTAGCCAATCAATGCTGATATTATATCGCTATACAGCTGAATTACTAAAATAGTGCATCTAACTCTGTATTACAGTCTTATTTTACTGAATCTCCATTAATATACTGAATGGGCGGGGTTTAGCACACTCAGTTTAGCTGCGCGTCAATTGAACGACGTTTAGCTACGTCGCGCCCGATTAGTACTTTGTGGGTGACCACCTTGAAAGACTGACTGTTACCAGCTTTGAGTGAGAAAATCGCAAGGGTGTTTGAAGGTTATTCTTAAATCCTCTGCGGCTGCGATCGACAAAAGGCTTATACCCGCTCTTATAAACGGAATGATATTCTCGCTGATATCAATCTCTACCATTTGACTGTATCCTCGAGATAACTACAAATCTGCTCCTTGCATCTTATGAAACTTTTCTATTCTCAACTTTATCTTGAGCCTGTTATGTCACATATCCAAGAATTCAAAACGTTTGAGCGGATTTCGCGCTCTCCTATTGGCTGGAGCCAACTGCGACGGTTGAAAGTCAGCCTCCTGGCGACGACTTTGTTTTAATCTAACGGTGACATTATCCGCCCGATATTGAGAAATATCTTTCCCGTCACATGTAGCTAAAATCAGCTCAGATACCGAGCGACATCTCGTTCATAGTATGCAAAAGCGATTTTCGGCGACGATATCGTTCTGATTGAAGCTTTATAGGATTGCACATAAGACTACTAATAACCACGGAGAGGTACGAATAAATAACGACAACAACATAAACTGCAACTATGAGAATGGAAACTTTGTAAACACATGCGATTATCATGTTTGTAATTATACAATTGTAATGACTATGGTTACCTTTGTAACGCTAACGTACCTCAACACACATTGCCGCTTCCTGGTCCCTGAGATGACCCGTAGTCGCACGAGATGCCTTTACGGGGACTGGGTGTGGACCGACCTATTGGTTCGTAACCTAGACAATTTATCTGGAACTCTGGGCACCTACCTGACCCGTCACTTTCATACTTTGAATTAATGTTAGCCGTATCTGTGTTAGTCGCCTCTAACACTGTGTTTCGCTCGGTTTATCGTGGAATCGTATGTGGGAGTAATTATATACAAAATAGCTGTATCTACATTGGTCGCTTCTTACGCTTCGTGTATGTCTTGTGTTCGTGTTCACGTGTGTTAGTGTGTGTTTGGCTACCTAAATCATATCTGCGTTTGTCACCTCATTCTTGTGCACATGCGTTTCGATCATACCGTCAATATATCTACCAGTACCTGTGTTAGTCGTTTCTTTGGACTCCTTATCGACTGCGCCTGGGGCGTTTACCTATTGTCATGCTGCTGTTGGTCTACTAATATCATTACCGACTAGCCCAAACTGATGGGCCTAGGACGCTAGTCAGTCCCCGTGTTTGCCGTTGGTTTTACTCCCGTCTCGTATGCTCGAGATGGCATCAGGGACCCGTTTATGATACAGACCGATAAATCTCAAGAGTTTATATACAAAACAAAGTTCATTGATCCTGGATAAATGCGCACACACTTAATAACATAACATAACGGCACACTGGGTCAGGAAGCACAGATACTTGTTTAAGACCCATTTCCACCTTCTGCTGCATGGTTATTAGTAATCGTTGCCTTCTGATGGCGCATAAATTGCAGCCGACGCGGATTAAAGAATAACCTTCCATCACCCTGGGATTTTTCCTTCGTAAGCTTTTACCAACACTCGGTTTTCCAAGTGTAAATTGTAAGTGTAATAGTGGTCCCGCTTACCGTTGTAATCAACACACTTAAATTAATGCTAAAATGTTCCAACACAACATTTATAGAATGGCAAAACACACTACATTTATCATCAACGATCTACCTAACTAACAGTTCGTTCTGTTCGTCTCCACTGAAGTGCGCAGCTCAACTACCGCATGCTTCTGTGCGACGCTCTCTTATAGACACTCTAGCGCCTACTGTAATACTGAATCATTGTATTATTGTGTCATTGTACTATTTTATCATTGTATAATTGTATTATTGTATTATCAGTTCTAATAGATTCTCTACCCCCTTCTTTACACGATTTAAAAAAATATATATTGCAATGTTGTTTTATGTAGTACCTCAAAATTCTCAATCAATGAATTTATAGTATTTCGAAAGCGTACTTTTCCTTTCATTCTTCATTCTGGGTACTGTAATCACAAGAATAATATTGTTAAAAACTAAAAATTTTAAAGGTAGAGGATATTAATAAGTATTGTATTCCCTATATTTATATACTCATTTACTTCCTTTAAATTGCAGTCATTAATTTTTTCAAGTCAGGTTGTGTTCTATTTTCTACATATAATTTTAGACATACGTCTTAGTTTGTTATACCAAGATTTAGAACTTGGTTCGCAAGAAATGCATCGCTGTTCAGCATTCATAATATTGGATATACCTGCCTTGTAGTGTCTCTGTCAAGCAAATATTTTAATAATAAGCTACATCAATATTCGTGTATACTGCGCAACTACTAGAGTAAATAGCTTTCATAAGTTATAACATAACATTACAGAGTCAGGAAGCAATCATATGCTTGTTTAAGACTCATCAGGCTCTTCACTAAAACCAATTAGTATTAATCAAATCATATAGACTTAATGTCAACATGCCAAATTTATACATAGGCCTAGCCTATGTATAACCCTGAACATGCAATTAGTATCTAATTTACATGTTCTTATGTTTATCATATTTATTTTTAAAAGCATTCACTGACTCTGCTTCCACAATTTCGCTTGGCAAACTATTCCAAGCATTTATAACTCTCTGACTAAAGAAAAATTTCCTTAAATCTGGTCTACTTCTACATTTACCAAGTTTAAAAATATGTGTTTCTATTGTTTGATAAATTAAACCAAATGCTATGGTTAACTTTGCTGAAACCTTTGAGTACCTTAAAAACTTCTAGTAAATCTCCTCTAGTTCTTTTTTCACTTAAAGAGGTTAATCCTACGAATTTTAATCTATTCTCATAACTAAGTTTTTGACAGTCAAATACCAGCCTTGTTGCTCTGGCTTGTACCTTTTCTAATTTATCGATATCTTTCTTAAGATATGGGCACCAAGCCTGAACGCAGTATTCAAGTTTGGGCCGTACAAGAGCCTTATATAGCCTTACCACAATAGCTTTATTTCTACATGCAGTTGTTCTTTTAATCATTCTTATTACACAATTAGCACTATTTACAACTCTATTACAATTTTCACTACATTTAAAAGAGCTATCCACAAAGACTACTAAATCCCTCTCACTGTTTGTGGATTTTAGTTTAATATTGTTCAATGTATACTCAATTTCTAAATTATTATTCCCTATATGCATAACTCTACATTTCTCAGCATTGAACTCCATTAGCCAATCCCTAGACCAGTTCTGTAATATTTTTATATCGTACTTTAAAATGTCAGCATCTTCAATGTTGTTTACTATCTTTGCTACTTTAGAATCATGTGCAAATTTACTAAATTTAGATACAATATCTATGTCAATGTCATTGATGTAAACCAAAAATAATAGAGGTCCCAAAACAGAGCCCTGCGGCACACCACTTTTCACTGCTGCCCATTCCGAGAACTCGTCCTCGACATACACCCTTTGTTTTCTATTACTTAACCAATTACCTATCTACTTTAAAATTGTGCCCGTTATTCCATGTGCTTCCAACTTACTAAGTAATCTTTTATGTGGACCTTTATCAAACGCTGTAGCAAAGTCTAGATATAAGATATTAATGCTATTTTTATTATCTACTTCCTTTGTAATATATTCTAAAAAATCTAGCAAATTAGTGAAACAAGAACGCCCACTAATAAAACCATGCTGACTATTTCTAATTAAGTTATATTCTTCCAAGAATCTAATTATTTTATCTTTAATAATGCTTTCAAATATCTTACCGATTATACTTGTTAAGCTTATAGGCCTATAATTTTCTGCTTTATCCCTATTTACCTTTTTATGTATTGGTACAACATTGGCTTTCTTAAAATCTTGAGGAACCACTCTTGTTTTCATTGATGCTTTTAGTAGGTTTAATAGAACTAGTGCTAATTCATCTCTTAGCTCCGAAATCAGTTTCCATGAATCTCATCTGGACCTTGACTTTTATTTATAATTATTAGTATTAGTAATTACTATAATCTTGACTTTGTTAAATTAATATTCTGTGATTGTAATTTATTTTTATATTTTGTTTATTTTAATTTTTTATATTTTAATTTTTTGTAAATATTTGTTATATTTTAATAGATTTTGTTCTTGAATATACGAATGTTCGTCTATTGAAATACTTTTCAATATTTTTTCAAATTTGTTTTTTCGTCAGGTTCCTTTTCATGGTTGGTTCTTCTAGATCTCTCTGAGCTGCCTTTGACACAATAGACCATGCCATTTTAATAAGCAGGCTAAAATCCTGCTTTGGAATTTCTGATTCTGCTTTTCTATTCTCGCATCATATCTCTCTGGTCGTACACAATAAGTCGTTATTGGTCAAAATCACGATTCTGAATTATCGCTCTTACACGATGTTACAGAAGGTTCTGTATTAGGTCCATTGATTTTTTCTCTATTCATTACTCCTACCTGCTTGAAGTTGCCTCCGTAAAGTTTTACTTCTATGCAGACGACACACAACTATATATTTCCTTATCTAATCAAGATTATGATTAGAAACTAACATATCTCTCATCCATTTAGACCAGGTTATTTCCTGGTTTTGTGCTAATCGTCTAGCCTCCAAAACTGAATACCTTTTGATTGGCACTCTTTTGCAGAGAAGTAAAATTACTAATAACTCTGTTCATTTTCAAAATCTTGCTCTTACACCTTCTCGATCCGCCAAAAAACCTCAGAGTCATATTTGATGAAAACCTTGCCTTTAAGTCCCACATCTCTTCTGTTTATCGCGCTTCTTTCGGTCAGATTAGGCAAATACCTCCATCCCTTACTAGAAATTCAGCCAGTATCTTTGCAAATTCTATAGTTCATTCCAAGCTCACTAATGCAGTTCATTATTACATGGGTTGCCTTCTTCTCTCAATAATTTCAGCACGTCCAAAATTCTCTTGCATGTGTTTTTGCAAGTCCTCTCGACTTCAATTTCGCTCTCGTTCTCTCTTTCGCAGTCTTCACTGGCTCCCTGTAAATCAACGCATAAAATATAACATAGCTCTATTAACTTTCAAAACTCTGCGGCAAGCCTTCTTACTTATCTGAAATTCTTCTTCCCTATCGTCCCTCATGTGCACTTCGTTCCACTGATGCCAATCTTCCCTCTGTTCCAAATATTCTCAGATCATTTGGCAGCCGTTCCATTTTCTCTTGCAGCACCCACAATCTTGAACTCTTAACCTATTAATCTTCGGTCTTGTTCTTCTCTTTAAACTTTCTGTAGTAAGCTTAAGACTTACGTTTTCTCATCATTGATTTAATCGATCTACCCTGACCATTTTTGATCACCGGACCGGCTTTCGTTTAGGACCTTACATTTCCTCAGTACATTTCGTTTGCAGATTTGTTTGGGTGAATTGATCTATAGTGATGTGTGCTGTAGGGAAGTGCCTGACATCATCCTTGGATGAGGAAACCGGCGATAAATCTTTATTATTATTATTGTAGTTTGATGGCTAGTTCTGTGTGTTTATTTTAGTCTAGTTTTACAGGAATATTGAACCCGTTTGGTTGTATTAATTAATAAGTAAATTAATAAATTATATAAAAACGTAAATATAGATTTGTATGGCAAGTGTACTACACTTCTGGGGAAGCAATCATTTCACTTTTTATAAATAAATTGTTTTATTTATAAGTTAGATAAATTTTCAATATTTATAAATTTATCGTTTCACTGTTGTTTAATTGAAAGCTTGTGGTGATAAGAGTTCTGGCTGAAGCCATTACGAACCAATTACACTTTATTTATGAAGAAGTGTATATGGTCGCATTGGTTTCAGCCAACTCTTGCCACCAACAGATTTTAATTAAATGACTTTATTAATTAATTGAGTCACAACACTAGACACTTTGCTATGCAAGTTTAATCTTTTAAAGTAGAAAATAATGGCAAATTTAAACATATTTTTATAAAACTCTTTATCTTTAGTAATATTTTGCTTTATAAGCTTATAAGCTTAATATATTTTTCAGTTGGCAGTTACGCAATTTACATACCCCTTCAACCTTGTCTCGAATGTCATGTGCGTCAACAACAGCGGGTATGTAGCTTATCTCTATCAATATTACTCTGTTCAAATATTCTATAAAGATTTCTAGTTATGTTTAGTTTATCATTATCTGTAATTTATCCTGTCAGTATTCCCACAAATACAGGTATTTGGCTAGACGACTTTACCAAGTCACTCATGATCCCGATTCCCAAAAAAGCCAATGCTGTGCAGTGTGCAGATTACAGAACAATCACTTTAATACCTCAAGCGTCGAAGATCTAATCGCATTCAATCCAAAGCGGATATGATATTGAGCAAGACACAATTTATTTTTAGGAAACGAAGCTGCATAGGAGAAGCAACAAGGGTAAGGCGGGTCCTTTGTGAATGAAGTTTAGAATATGAAATTAACGTCTTTGTATGTTTTGTGGACTTTGAGAAGGCCTTTTGACAGGATTGATTGGATTATGATGTTGAATATCTTGAAAAGAATAGAACTGGAGAGAAATGAGACTAATTTTAAACTTGTACATGAACCAAAGAGCAGTAATCAAAATCCAACAAGATTTACTCAAAAGGAGGTGAAATACGACTTGGAGTAAGACAACGTTTTATTTTTTGTAGCATTTCGCTGCTGCTGTTTATCATTTATGCTGAGGTAATGATGTTAGAAGCCATGGAAGACTTGAAAGAAGGAATGAAAGTTGGAGGAAAATTGTTACAAGATGTAAGATTTTGCAGATGACCAAGGATTGATACTGATCAGCGAGACTGGACTGCTGCAGATAATGGTTAGTCTGAATGATACGACATTGAAATATGGAATGAAGATTAACATCAAAAAGACAAGTGATGAGAGTGTCTCATAATAAAGATGAAGTCAATATCACACTAAATTGTACAAAATATGAACAGGTAAGGAGTTTAAATATTTAGGTCATACTGTAACTGATGATGGGAAATGTAAGACTGAAATATGCAGTAGGATTGCACAAGCAAAAGTGGCCTTCTGTAATAGGAAAGAATTTTTAACAAAAAGTATAAAGAAAGACATGACGATAAAGATAGTGAAAACCTTGGTTTGAACCACGCTATTATATGTATATGAAACATGGACCTTATGGATCGAAGATATCAGGAAACTAGAGGCATTGCAAATGTGGATATGGAGAAGAATGGAAAAGTTTACCTCAAAAGGTTGCAAGTTAGAAAGTTCTGGAGAGAGTTGATACAGATGGACAGTTGATAAATGTAGTAAGGAATTATAAGAAGAGTTTTATAGGATCCATTCTAAGGGAGGAAAGTCCATTAAAATATCAGACTATAGTACTATACTATGACAGTATAATATTAGTCGTATAACAACATTATTATTGTAATTTGTAAAATATATTATTGAGCAAGCAATTGTGAAGCAGTAGCTGTCTAGCTAAGAGAATTTGAGGCTGAGATGTTTCCTTTCTCTGTCGTTTGACATTCGGCCTATAGGTTTACAATATGGTACATGGCCTTGAATGGTTTAATTATATCAACACTGCAGCTGCTTTCGTGCAGCGCATTTTGAACTGGTTCAACTGAAACTGCACACTAAGAGCAGCTCTTAGAGAGTACTGAGCTGTTAGTGCGAGCAGCACTCTTCAAAGAGCTGCACTGAGTGAGTCGAAAGAGCAGTGAACGGCCAACTCTAATTGTGAGCCATTTAGATGATCCGTTTGCATGAAGCTTAATTCTTTTTCTCACATGCTATCGTGATGAAAATGAATTTAAACTTGACTTTGGCTTTTTTCTGACCATTATAATAGGGACCACTAACTATCTGCTTTTCTGAACAGACAATACCTATAATATTTCTGATCTGATATCAGTTCAGAGAAAACTGACCTGAGTGAGCTAAAACTGGTTAAAAGAAACTGACGGAAAGTTTGAAGACAAATGAGAGGGAAACCTAAATTTTCTTGTCTAGATAGATCTAATCAGATACCTGAGCAGAGAAAACTAACCTTTAAGTGGGCTTTTCTGTTTTATCTTTAGCTTTGTTGGAAGACCTTGCTCGGCCCAGGTTGAAGACATTTGGTGCGAAGCCCAGCCTGAATTTATTGAAATTATTAAAATATTTAAAGAAAATAAAAGATTTACCAGAATATTATTATTGGAAAAGCTAATTATAATAATATATTTCAGAATATTATTATTGACATAACTGAAAAACATACTGACATATCGACATCATTACTTAAATAAGCATATTATTTATCTAAATAATAATATTAAACTCCATTATTAAAAAATTAAAGTTCTATTAGATGATTCTTAAACACTTTAATGTTTATGCTATTTAACTTTTACACTATTACGTGAATCTTTATGTACTCTAAATATTAATGGGCAGCACTAGGTACATATGGCATTTTACAACCTCCATCAATAATAAACACTTAGTAATCTGGGCCTATATAAATAGACTGCCTTTATGATAAAGGTATTAAGAAATAGGAAGAAGAGTTGGATAGGACACATTCTAAGGGGGGGAAGGTCTATTAAAAGAGGTCATAGAAGGTAGAATGGAAGGAAAAGGAGGCAGGAGCAGGCCGAGATTAGGTATGTTAGATGATTTAAAGACCCACTCATATGTGGGAATGCAGAGGAAGGCGGAAGACAGAGAAGAGTGGAGGCGTTATATAGTGGACTAATAGAGAGAGATGCCTATACCATACCTCGTGCGTGCGTGTAGCTCTCAGTCAAGAGTTTATAGGTGTCTGTAAACTTTTCGCAATGTCGTTTTTTGCTTTACCTCACTCAATACTTGTGCTTTAGCCGTGAATGAACAATCCTTAAGAGCTATCTCTATTTCTTTTTAAAATTTGTGTGATCACAAGTGATTAATAATTTTGAAATGGCAATTTAGGGGCTGCACAGTTTTATTGCACTAGATTGTATCATGAATGATGTTTATTATCTGCGTATAGATTGGCGGCGGGTTCTCTGCCTTATTCGCCGGTGTACCTGGGCTGGACCGACTGCTGGAAGAGATTGTCTGATGCTGTATGTACTCGCTATTTGCTGTTGCTTCCTTTTGTGCACTCTTGACATCCGTTTTTACGCCAAGCCTTTTTAGATATCGATGCATAATGCAGCAGAATAAGTCAGTGCATTAGAAGAACGAAAATGAGCTCCAACAATGATGAGAATGAGAATAACCTGCAGATTTGAACCCTTTTCTTCCATTCCGGTAATGCATACCCACGACGTCTTGAAGAGAAGCCCTTGGGGCTTCTGACCTTAACGTTAAATCAACTTCATCAACAAGCACTCCTACTTTGTTTCTATTGTCTCTAAGGATCGTACGACTTGAGTCTGACTACTGTGCTGTGTAACACATAATTAATAATACAGCTAACACTGTCGGCAGCTGAGATCGTTTAAATAATGTATTTGTTTTTAACTGGATTTTAACATTTTACTAAATTATATCTACATTGTGTGTATGCTTAGAACACGAGAAATCTTTTCTGAAGAATTTGTTTTTCATGATTGTATGGCGTTTAAGATAAGAGATAAGAGTAATTTAATTGTGTATGTAAATTACACCTCCATCGTTTTACTTATTATGTCACTCTTTGTCTTCTTATGTTTGTGTTTCGAGTGTATTTTATGCTTAATGTGTGTTGTGATTAGAAAATAATAATGTTAATGTCTATCAAGTACTGTGTTTGTATTTGACACAGGGTCAGATGAAAAGAGGCAGCGGTTTATTCTATAGAATATACGCAGGCCCTGTTGTGTATGGAAGAGATGGTTTGTTGCATCCAGCTGTCAATAGAAACTTCTAGTATATCAATTGTGGCGCATCAAGCAAACTCTGAGAACTTGTAGTGTATGATGAATCAGTGATGCATACAGCTAACTCTAGAAACATTTAGTATAATGATAAAACTAGTGATGTATCGAAGCTAAGCTTCAGACTTGTACTGTGTGAAAATCACTGATGCATCGAAGCGAACTCTAGATTTCTGTTGAACTTCTTGCTGCATATTCTACTGACATTCACAACAGACATAAACTACTGAAGAGGCTGGACGTTTCATTGATTTTGTAATTTTTCTGTATTAAATTATTCACATATTGTATCTAGACCATTGAAGAATATAGTTCAACCCTGAACTGCACATATCGTAAGAGGCGACTAAACAAGAAGTCATGAAGGCAAAGAGAACCACCTCGAACGGTTTTTAAAAAGTTATTGGCTACATTAAGGCGTGGATAAGGCATAATCTTTTTTGAAAAGATTAACTTGTGCTGGATAGGGTGTACTTTGCGGTGCGTGCTAGCAGGCTGTTAATACAAATAGATACATTGGGCCTAAGCTAACTTGCAGAAACCTAGAGAGCGAGAGAAAGAGAGTTTGGAAAACAAGTCCTAATCCTCCCAGAGAACAGTGAAACAGAAAAATAATAGCGGAGATCAAGAGACAAAAAGAATTTCAGCTGGTGGGAGCTACATGATAAAGACTTTATGATATGAGAATTTTTAGGACATCGAGAAAATCGAGACAGTAATTGTATCCTCCATGTGTTAGATAATAGACATACAATCTGCACATTCCTTCATCGTGCTAACGTAAAGAAAAATTCATCTGCATCCGATAGAGTCCAACAAAATTATTTTGTAACATACTGTTTGTTTTATATCTATCCAGCAGTGATTATGAGCTTATGCCTAAGCTAAGCCAAACAAATTGTGATGACTTAAGCTAAGCCAAACAAACATTTGTCAGCTTCAGCCTAGCCCAAACAAATTTTTGTCTAAGTTTAGCTTATTGATCATATGCCACTCTTTCATCAATTTGTAATCAAAATACACCAAATTGTTTTCTAATTTGGCAGAACCAGGTATATTCTATTTTTTGTCTACGGATTTAGTTGCAAAATCATGATTAATGTAGTGATACCCGTTAAGTCCGATCAATGGCTTAAATCACATTCGCAAAAGTTGCGATATCATACTTACAGAGGTGAAGGTAAATTTTGACTCTATGACAATTAAAAAAATTACCAAAAAATTAAAAGCAAAGAGCTTCTAACCAAAAATTCTGAGTTTAAGCGTAGTTTTCGAGTACCAGAAGGAAAATTGAAAGCTCCATAAAATTTTGGACTCATGCTGAAATATTTTTCTCAAGGCCATTTGAGATCAGCATTAGTGTCATTTGGAAGTACCATGTGCGCTTATTTTACCTCGTCAACAATGATATACTGTAAATGCAAAAGATATCTAAATGATATAGTTTGAAGGAGGTGAAGCCAACTCACAGCATGTGGGGTTATTTAATAAATTTGGATAAATAATGCTGCGGCGTTATCGGCATCTGTATCAGTACCGATATACATGTAGGTACTTTAAAGAACATAAAAATTATAGCTTCTTGAAAGAACCTGTACTGTTTTTTTCCTCATTCTTGCACACTTTGGTCTACGCTTATGACTCTGGTCGAATACGTACAAGTTGTTTAACACTTGCACGTAGTGAATGATTACAGACTAGGCATACCCCTACCCCCATAAAAAAAGTCTCAAGATTTGCAAGAATTTCGTGGGTCACTTTGGAAGGGACTTTTTCAAGCAGCCCCGTGGCCACTTTTTCAAACAGCCACTTTTTCAAACAGCCCCGTGCTGATACCAATGTAGTTTGAATGTTGTGAAATACCGACAATTATTAACATTTAATGTTTAAATGTAAGTAAATAGGCCTGCCGACTTAATTACGTGCAAGTCGTCACAACTTTGTGATTGGAACACCTAGTCGGATTAATGCCCCCCGCCAAAATATTTTCACATTTTTGAAGCATGATGCTGTCAACAAAAGCTCAATTTGTAGAATGATGTTAAACTGTGGTGAAAGTGTGGGTTTATTAAGGCTTGGATAGAAATGTTATAGCTTAAAAATGTATGTGAAAACCAAACATCTAAAAGCGACTTTTGAGATATTGAAAAACATGATGCTGTTTACTTCTGAAAAGAAATGGAAAATGGTCGTAATATTATGTGGATTGTTACTTAGAATATTGCTAACTTAGGGTTAATTGTAACGATATTGTTAATCTTGTTATTAGTAATAGTTTAGCGGGTAATGCAACTTTGAAGCGACACTCGATTGAACAGTTACTTTGCTGAACTAAAGTGTGCAGTGCACAAGGATGCATCGCTGAATTTCTGGCATAGTATATTGTTCACCATGCCAGGCTTGGCTCCACTGGCATTGGGCATACATGCATTAGCTTGTCCGACATAACAGTCGTGTTTGGGTGGGGATTTAGCGTACTTGGTTTAGCTGCGTGTCAAATTGTTTATGAACAAAGTTAATCCACGTCGGGACCGGTTAGTATATAGCTGGATAAACACCGGGTAAGACGGATTGTTTACATTTTTAAATGACAAAGCCCCAGATCTTGAGAGATTACTCTTCAATACGCGTCATTTGTAATCAGTGAGCCATAGGATGGCAACATTTAATAATAACCATGAAGTGGAATGAAGAACGAACGCTAAAAATGGAAACTAAAACAAGGAAACTCTAGCACATGCAGCATGTCATGTGTGCAACCATATGAGAAAAAATAAGCTTATGTTGAACGATTATTGACTGTTTGCTACATTTTAATTAGCGGTAGAAGAAGTAGTTTGAGCCGTTTCTCATCCTTAAATTGTTGTTATAGTTAGATTGATTTTGTCTCCTAGGCTCAGTTGGTTATTTTTTTATTTCATTGGACTGTAACTTTAAAATTTGAGCAAATATGATTTGCTAATTTTAGAAGTCACTTATTATATTTCCGTTTAGAAACTCCCATTCTTTTAAAGTGTGACTGATTTCTGTTATCATTTTCTGTTTTAATTTTCATTTCAAGTGAGAATTATGTACAATGAGCTTAGCCTAAGGCCCTAAGTTTAAGTCTAAGCTAAGTCAAACACTTTTTCTCTGAATTAAGCCTAAGCCAAATAAAGTTACTAAGGCTAAGTTTAAGCTAAGCCAATCAAATTTTTGTTAAGCTAAGCATATGCTATAAGCCAATCAAAATCGCTAAGCTGATACTGCTATCCTGCACATTGAGGACCCTTATCACTGTCTTCTGTATATTGTAAGCTAAATTTGTATTTAATCTGAGAATGCGAGAGGTTCTTTCAAACTTCTTTGCTCCACATCAACTATGACAAAGCGCCGTGAGTTAATTTCATATCGTTCGCTAATATTACTGTTCATTTTCATATTTAAAATTGATAATTCATTTCATCGTAGCTAGGATTAGCCTATATTGGCTTAATAACTAAAAAGCAGTTAAACTGTAGTTTGTCCGACCGTTGACAAATACTAAATGGATTTAAAATTGTTGTTTAATTCCTAATTGCTTTAACTACTATTTGGATATAAAAATTCACAAGCACAAGACTTTAATTTTTTTCGAATGTTAACCTGCCTTTTGTTTAAATTCATCTCTATGCCGCTGCGAAGTATGGCAAAATTACAACGCTAGCTAAATCTTAATAACTTAGTCAAATTTCAAAATATTTTCAAAAATTTTCACGACTTCTAGAAGAGGAAAATTTATATCGTATCTGCAATTTTTTTTAAACATAGCCAATTGATCAGGTTTCTCTTTCAGTTACTTTGTTCTGATAAGGGCTACTTAAGCTATCTCTATTGAAGTGGATGCTCCTTTAGAATAGAATAGTTTTTAACCTGAAGCTTCTGACGTAGGGCCTAACTGTAGTACACTCTCTGGATGAGCTATATATTAGCTATATATTACTGCAGCCTTATAAACTGGATAATTTTTGTAGCAGCAACTGCAACCAAATCAATTAACAAACTGATTGTTTCAGGTATATTGAACTCGAACTGTTCAACATGACTGCTTTTCAATTTTTTATATGAACTTTATATACATTGTTATTTAAAAAAAATATTTCTGGTCAGAATATTAAACTAATGCGGAAGAAAATGCGCGTGATACCTTTAGAATTTAGGGGCGCGCATAAATTACACCTTCCGTTTTGGACCAGTGTTGACAAACGTTGATTTACAATAATAGGCTGGCCTCTTTGACGAAATTCTTTATTATAAAATTGACCTTCCTGTTAGTTTAATTAAATACGGACATTTTTCTACATGCGCTTATCAACTCTTCAGTGACATAGCTTAGATATCGGATTTTATATATTCTGCTTCACATAGAAATATATAATTTCAAGACATTTCAGATCATTGTCATTTTGCTGAATGTATTCGTAACGAGCACACAGGAGAGCAAGGCATTGAACGTCTGTTAGATCTATTTCTCTCCGAGAACGTGACGTACTCTAAAACCGTGCTTATGTAACTGTCGTTAACTGCGCTTGTAGTTTATTGCGCAGAATAATGTTAAATTTTATGATAAATTCATATGTCTATAAACGGTGAGACAATTATTGTGAGATTTCCTTATGTTGCTGTTTATTTTTAGCAGGATCTTTTTTGCTAGTTGCCACTTCTCCTGCACATGTATTAATATTCTAGGCTTCTTCTGCTTGAGTTGGATTCTATTCAGAATATTTATCTACCTCTTTTATATATTTTTAAATATCCTACTCGTTCCAGAAGCTCTTTGACAACCTATGAGTTGTTTAACCTCTTCAGAGATAAAATTTTTCTTATATTTAGCTGGTTTTTTCGCATCATAGCAGCTTGTGCATATACAGTTGTCGATTTGTTTCTTTAATCTTTATTTTTGTTCTTTTTCCTTTTGCAGCTGCTTCCGTTGCTTTTCCATTTTATCTTTGGCCGCTTGTTCTTGACATGTATTAGCTGCGGCTTTTTACCCTTTTTATCTTCCTTCTTGTGTTTTCTTTGCTATTGTTTCTTTTCCTACCTTTAATCTCATACTTTATTTTAGCTGTTTCTTCTCTATGCTTTTAGTAAATCGCTTTATTTAGATTATCGTGATTTTGACTTTTTGGGTTCGCCTGTTTGTTTTTTATTGCTGCTTTGTTAGTCGTCAACTCTTTTGGTTTTCTTTGTTTTCCTTTTTGTTTTCTTTTTGTTTTCTTTTTGCCTCTTCTCTCTTAGATGCATCTTTTCGTTGTTATTCCTGCTTTCTTTTTGTGTTTTTTATCAGCCGCTTCTTTTTTAGCTTGTTTTTCGTTTCGAATTTTATTTTATTTATTTCTTTGTTTTTTGTTCTGCTTTTTAAGCTACCAACACTTTTCTATTTTTTCCCTTTTCTTCTTGTTTTCTTTTTGCCACTTTTATTTTGTTGCTTTTTTTTCTCTGTTTTTTTAACCGCTTATTCTTGGCGTTTTTTATCAGCCACCTCTTTACTAGCTCAGTGTGCTTTTCGAGTTTTTTCATGTTTTTATTTTTTTTCTGCTGCTTTTTTAGTTGTCAGTTCTTTTCTCTTTTTTTCTTGTTTCCTTTTTTCCGATTCTCTTTTAGCTGCTTCTTTTCTCTCTTTTTTCTGTTTGCTTTTAGCGGCTTTTTCTTGGCGTTTCTTAGCTGCCGCTGCTCTTTTAGCTTTTCGTTTGCTTTGTTGTAGTCCCTTTTGTTTTTTTTCTGCTTCTTTTTTAGCTGCCATTTTTTTCTTTTTTTTTTCTTTTTCTTCTTGTTTCCTTTTTGCCGATTCTCTTTTAGCTGCTTCTTTTCGCTCTTTTTCCTGTTTGCTTTTAGCCGCTTGTTTTTGGCGTTTCTTAGCAGCGGCTGCTTTTTGAGCTTTTCGTTTGTTTTCTTGTAGTTCCATTTGTTGTTTTTTTGCTTCTTTTTTAGCTGTCATTTTTTGAATTTCTTTTTCTTCTTGTTTCCTTTTTGCAGATTCTCTTTTAGCTGCTTCTTTTCTCTCTTTTTCCTGTTTGCTTTTAGTCTCTTGTTCTTGGCGTTTCTTTGCTGCCGCTGATTTGTGAGTTTTTCGTTTGCTTTGTTTTATATCCTTTTGTTTTTTATCTGCTTCTTTTTTGGCTGCCAATTTTTTTAATTTTCTTTCTTTTTCTTCTTGTTTCCTTTTTGCTGATTCTCTTTTAGCTGCTTCTTTTCTCTCTTTGCTTTTAGCCGCTTGTTCTTGGCGTTTCTTAGCTGCCGCTGCTTTTTGAGATTTTCGTTTTCTTTCTTTTATGTCCTTTTGCTTTTTTTCTGCTTCATTTTTGGCTGCAAATTTTTTTAATTTTCTTTCGTTTTCTTCTTGTTTCCTTTTTGCCGATTCCCTTTTGGCTGCTTCTTTTCTTTCCTTTTGCTTTTTTCTTTTAGCCGCTTGTTCTTGGCGTTTTTTAAGTTTTTCTTGTTTTCGCTTTTTATCTTGTTCGTCGTTTCGTTTTTTTTCTGCTGTTTTTCTTGCTTTTTTAGCTTCATCTGCCTTTCGCTTTCTATCTGTTTCTCTTTTTTTAGATGCTGCTTTTCTTTCTGCTTTTTTTCTTTCTTTTTCGTGCTTTCTTTTAGCCTTTTTGATTGAGCTCGTTTTAGAATCACTTCCTGCTGCCTCTTGTGCTTCATTTAAATCTTTTTGCTTTGCGGTTTTTTCCACAGATAATGGTTTACTTGGTACGTTTTGAAGAGAATACGATTTTTTAACTTTGATTATAGATTGCTCATTTGAAACATCGAATGTTTGTGTAGATGACTTATTAGAAACTTCGGCAGTAGTTGTCTCGTTTGATATTTCAACTGTAGCTGGCTTACTTGGAGCTTCAGCTGTAGACTTCTCACTTAGAGCTTCGACTCTAGATGTCTCATCGGAAACTTCGATTGTAGATGGCTCAATTGGAGCTTGAACCTTAGATTGATCGTTTAGAACTTCGATTGTAGCTGGCTCATTTGAAACTTCTACTGCTAATGATACGCTCGAAACTTCCACTGTAGATGGTTCACTTAAAACTTCTGCTGATTGTTCACTTAAAACTTCCACTGTAGATGGTTCACTTAAAACTTCTGCTGATTGTTCACTTAAAACTTCTGCTGTAGATAGCTCATCGGGAGCTTGCAATGGTCCTGATACATTAGTTCCACTGGAAGGCTGTATTGGTTTGACTGGCGAATTTTCATCTCTAAGCTGCTCTATATTAGCCGGATTCTTTTTCTGAGCCTCCGCTAGAACAGGACTTGCAAGAATTTGTTTCACAATCGCGTCTGTTTGGCTAGTAGATGGTTTTGGAGGGGTCAGATTCTTTTCATACGATTTCATGCTTAGCGCACACGATGTCTTTATCGTTTTTGAATGATCTGTACTACTTTGGCAATGACTGCTGTATATAATGTTCTCTTTCAACTTGCTGTTTTCAATTCCTTTGGGACTTCCTAGGCTGATTTTAAGATCATTAGGTCGCATCTGATTTAGTCTGCTTAAAAGTTTAAAATCGCAGCAGAATACTCTACTGCTAGCCGTTATTCTGTTTGTACTGCCTCCATTAGACACTAACTGCAGTTTCGATTGATTTCCAAATTTATTCGGTCCTCGTTGGTTGATCAAAGTGCCTGAATTGTTTCTTTTGTATGAATGAAAGGACCCAATGCAACTTTTGTTAATTTTCTTGTTTAGGTTTATCTTTCGACGGCATATGAGACATCTTCTGGTAAGTGATTTTGAAGCTATATGAGACAAATGGTATTCATTACTTCTTCTATGACTATAGTCCTTCCGACTTCTCTGTCTACTCTGAATATTACTTACTCTGCTGACTCCATTGAAATTTCGTTCAATATTCTTTATCTTGCCACTGGTACTTCGGCTGCATTTACATCGTATTTTTCCTGTAGAATGCTGACTATTCTTGCTTTCCCTATTCATCTTTAACATGCATGTTGACTTTGAACCTGTACTTCGGCTACTTCTCGGTCTTATTTTTTCGCCGGAATGTTGTGAGTTCTTTCTCTTTCTATGATTCCTTACTATACTATTCACACTGCTACTGATACTTTGAATACATCTGGCCTTTTTTCTGGAAAAAAATTTGTTTTTGCGATCCATTGCTATAATCGTCACACTGTCATCGGTGCTTCCCTTACTTTTTGATGTATCGTCTTTCCCGGATTGACGTACTAGACTCTTGCATATCCAATCATTTGCTCTAAACGTCCCAATTGCATCGATACTTCCTTTACTTATTGATCTATCGTCTTTCCCGGATTTACGTACTAGACTCTTACATTTCCAATCATTTGCTCTAAACGTCCCAATTGCATCGATACTTCCTTTACTTATTGATCTATCGTCTTTCCCGGATTGACGTACTAGACTCTTACATTTCCAATCATTTGCTCTAAACGTCCCAATTGCATCGATACTTCCTTTACTTGTTGATCTATCGTCTTTCGCGGATTGACGCACTAGACTCTTACATTTCCAATCATTTGCTCTCAACGTCCCAATTGCATCGATACTTCCTTTACTTGTTGATTTTGATCTTTGCCTTTTCCAAGACTCTAATGGTTGCCTATATTTACTAAAATGATGCGGTTGCATTTTATATCCGCGATCCTTTGCTGTATATTTCCAAATGCTGCCAGTACTCTCTCTACGTTTTGATCTATATATTTTCCCTGACTGACATGGTTGCTTTCTATATCTACGATCCTTTGCCATAATATTCACACTGCTACCGGAACTTAACTTACTTTTTGATCTATGCCTTCTCCGAGAATGATGTAATTGCTTTTTATATCCGCGAACTGTTGCTATAAACGTCCCAATGCTACGGGTACTTTCACTACCTTTAGATATCTGCTTTCGCCTCGACTTGTGTGGTTTCTTTCCACACGTATCATCACTGGCTTGACTTATAAATGCCCCACTTCTACCAGTGCTTCCACTACTTTTTGATCTACGCTTTTTGCGATATTGGTGTAGTTGCTTCTTATGTCCGTAATCCTTTGCTATAATCTTCGCATTGCTACCGGTACGTTGTCTACTTTTTGATCTATACTTTTTGCCGCATTGATATGGTTGCTTTTTAGATCCACGATCCTTTGCTATAATCACCATACTGCCTCCGGTACTTTTCTTACTCTTTGATCTATGCTTTTTCTTGGAATGATGAGGTTGCTTTTTAGATTCATGATCTTTCGCACTGTCTCCGGAAGTTTCCTTCTGGTTTGATTTATACTTTTTGCGTGATTGGTGTACTTCCTTCCTATGTTTATGATCCTTTGCCTTAATCTTCGCATTGGTACTTGTATTTTGTCTACTCGTTGATCTACGCTTTTTACCGGATTGATGTGGTTGTGTTATAGATTCATGATCCTTCGCTATGATATTCGTACTGCCTCCGGTACTTTTCTTACTTTTTGATATATGCTCTTTGTGGAAATGGTGTGGTTGCATTTTATGGCCATGATCCTTTGTTATAATCTTCGTTCTGCTATCGGTACTTTGTCTACTTTTTGGTATATACCTTTTCTCTGAGCTTAGCGATTGTTCCTTATTTGCACTATCTTTGGAAATATTCTCCACACATATACAGCCAATTTGACCACTTGTTGATTTCTCTTTTTCTTCGGAATTACGTGATTGCCTTTTATTTCTAAAATCCTTCGCTATATTCTTCATACCGGTGCTGGTACTTTGGCTACTGGATAACTTTACGGTTTTCTTTGAATGCCTTTCTTTTTTCTTATTTTCATATTTTTTGGCAATGTTAATTTTCCTGCCAATGATGCTTTCGTCATTTATTAATTTGACAGACGTCTCGGCATATTCCGGTTTCCTATATTTTCCACGATGTTTTTTTATATTTTTCACGCTGCAACTAGTAATTTGGTTCGTCTTTTGTCGAATTTTGGACTGAACTTCGGGTTTTGTTTTCAACCTTGCAATACTTGGAAGTCTACTATTGTAGCGAGTACTCGGTGATGATGAGAAGAATTTGAGACGTTTTGCGGTTGATCTTTTCTTCTTAGTATCTATTCTTTTTCTTTCACGCTGCTTTCTATATATTTTCTCATTCAAATAAGATTTTCTATCGAATTTTCGCTTACTGGTGTATATCCTGCTTTTCGTAGATCGCCTCGGACTTCCCAATACAGGTATTAAGCGCTTTTTTGGTTTTGCATGTATTGCTCTTATATAAGTTTCTCCGTATGGCAGATCAGGAGGTAGTAGTCTTAATCGCCTCTCATGTAATCTTCCATTTTGCGACGATCTTTCCCCACTTGGCTTGTGACGACGTGGATCTACTGCACAGCAGCTGATTACTATTGGAGGGAAGGAATTAAATAGATCTATCTCATGCTCAGAGTGACACTGAGAATAACTTGAAGGTGGCAAGTTATACGTGCCAATGTGTCTCAAAATCTTAGTTGGATGGCAGTAGTTATATAAAGCATTGCATTTATGACGCCTGCTGCTCTCTGAATAGGCTAGATGACACGGCATTATAGAACACCGTGTTTTGCAGTTATTTGATGACCATCCGTCATGTTCATGATATTGTCCAGGAAACGCAAAAGTACAACCATTACCGATTGGTAGATTATAATTACTTATTTTGCTCTGATCGGAGTTCACTTCTGAGCTATTACTATCTTGTTTATTTTTACTACGAAGAAACTTGTCACTAAATTTATTGTCACCCATTCCTCTCAGCTAGCTTGAGATTTGAAAACTGAATCTGCTATATTCATACAACGAAAGAAAGGGTAACAAATTCGTCTAACTCAAATGTTTTTATATCATATTTCTTGAACTTCCTTAAAACTTACTAAATTATGACATTTTTTTATTTATATGTGTTTACTGTTGCTTCCAAAATTTAATATACCTGCAAAACAAAACTAGCGACATCGATATATTAGCCTAAGCCTAACGCTAACAATTAATTAGGAATAGGAATGGAACCGAACCCTGAAATCTTGAATTTTGTCTGAACCGTACCGAATTCAAGTCTCCGTCTTGATCGAACCGAACTCCAACCCTTATTCTGGTACGGTCGAACCGAACTCCCGTATTTCTCTTTTTCGGAGTTCGGTGTTTGGAAAACTTCTATTGAGTTAAATACAATTTAAAATAAATAAAAAATAACATATTAATTAATAATCAATAATAATAATATGATATGATTAATATATTAATAATTATATGATTAATTTAATTGGCACTCCTTTGCAAAGAAGTAAAATTACCAATAACTCAGTTAATTTTCAGAATCTTGCTCTTTCACCTTCTCGATCCGCCAAAAACCTTGGAGTCATATTTGATGAAAACCTTGACTTTAAATCCGATATCTCTTCCGTGTGTCGCGCTTCTTTCTTTCAGATTCGTCAGATTAGGCAAATACGTCCATCCCTTACTAGAAATTCAGCCACTATCCTTGCTAATTCTACAGTTCATTCAAAGCTCGACTACTATAATTCATTATTACATGGGTTGCCTACTTCTTCTCTCAATCGTTTGCAGCACGTCTAAAATTCTCTTGCACGTGTTGTTTGTAAGTCCTCTCGACTTCAATTTCGCTCTCTTTCTCTACTTCGCAGTCTTCATTGGCTCCCTGTTAATCAACGCATAAAATATAAAAAAGCTCTGTTAACTTTCAAAACTCTGCGATTTGGCAAGCCTTCTTACTTATCTGAAATTCTTCTTTCCTATCGTCCCTCACGCGCACTTCACTCCACCGATGCCAATCTTCTCTCAGTTCCATATATTCTCGCGTCATTGGGCAGACGTTCATTTTCTTACGCAGCACCCACAATCTGGAACTCTTTACCTGCTAATCTTCGCTCTTGTTTTTCTCTTTCAACATTCTCTAGCAAGCTTAGAACTTACCTTTCCCACCATAGACATAATCAATCTACCTTGACCATTTTTTGATCACCGGACTGGCTTTCGTTTAGGACCTTACTTCTCCGCAGCACATTTCTTTCGCAGATTGGTCTGGGTGAATTGATCTGTAGTGATGTGTGCTGTTGGGGACGTCCCTGACATCATCCCTGCATGAGGAAACGGACGTTAAACCTTTATTATTATTATTATTATTAATTATATTGATTGGTATTATTATATCAATATAACTATTAATTAATATTAATTTTTATATTCTTTATAAAATTAATAAAGATTTTACCTAACAAATTTAGCGGCATAATGAAGTATGTTCCATTCTTCATAAAGTCAAACTATATTTCGATATTTATTCCAATTTAAAGCAAAAGTTAGGATAATCAAACATGTTTAATTTTAAATTTATTGTAATGATACATTTTAATTCCATTTTCACTCTCAGTGGCGTAGCGAGAGGGTATCAGGGTATTTATCCAAGATGTTATGGAAATTTTTTAATTAATCCATAGTGTATAAAAAAGATCAAATAATTATAAAGTGTATGCCACCTGAAGGTGCTCCTCGAGATTACTCAAAGTGCCCCTTAGATTAACGTGCACCTAAAGATTGAATCCTGGCTACGTCACTACCCTCACTCTCTTTGCTTCTACAGTGTCACCTGAACTTTAGCTTCGTCAGATATTACACACAATGTGCTACAACATTCATTATAATTACTAGATGTACCCATATGTAAAATGTTCGTATCTAGGAAAATGCTCGCTAACATTTAACTGAATCTGGATTTGAATCCCAACTTCTCTGACCTAAGGCATTCGATATAGCAATGTATTCTCAATATCTAAAAATTGCTTATATATTAAAGAAGAGTAAGCAAATTTCTCGGGGAATGACGCCCCTGCGCAATAAATGTTAGTCGATGCTGAATAAGGCATAGGGGCCCACCACTTCAAAAGCATAACCCAAGAAAGAATGGTATATCACAACACGAATGAACGCCCACAGTCCCGTGGACCCCTTAAATGGGAAGAGGGTAGTAAGAATCTCACGGCCAGTTGGCATCTCGGATTCTTCACAGATATACCAAGAGGACATTCAAGGCGCCCCAAAAGGATAAATGTGGGAACATGAAAATGGAAGGAACAAAGAACTTAAGTATAAATTACAAGGATGGTGAGCTGAAGACAGAGACGAGTGATGTGAAGGAAAGGTGGACAGAATATATTGAGGATTTGTATGACAAAGGTGGAATATCAAAGGCAACTAATTTTGAACTAGAAAAGAAACCATGGCAGGGGTTGATGAAAAGGGACCAGATGTAATGAAAGAAGAAATTATTGAGGCAATTAGAAATATGAAAAAAACCAAAGCGGCGGGGATAGATAATGTACTAGCAGAATTTCTGAAAAATATTGAGGGAGATGAATAACTGAAGTGTACGAGACCTGCATCTGGCTAGAAGATTTTATGAAAAACAACAACAATACGATTAGAGTGTTACTGTTATCCATGACAACATTGAGCACTGTGGAACTAAATCAAGACCGGAAGAGCAGAGAGCCAAAGTCCGAGTATTGTGTCCAAGGAATGGTACTAGCGGAATTGAGGTTTACGAATTGGTCTCAGTTTGTGGACATTTGGTGAATAGGAAAAATAAAAAGAAAGGCTTTAAACTGCCTATGAAACTGTTCCTAAGTGGGACAGGCTGATAAGGAGTAGATGAGAGGTGTGCGCAGAGTGGAAGGAAGAGAATTCCAGATCTGTCGTCAGCTTACTACGTGGAGGTCTCTAGAGTAACTAACTTATGGCCGTAGTTACTAGTGAGATAATCAAGTGTTTAAACATCAAAAGTTGCGTAAACTAGTGATTCGTCACAATTTGAGATTCTGCCAGCTTGAATCGATGTGCAAAGTAATTTAAAGCTCTGTGCGCCTGTTTTCGGGCGTTTAAACAGTTGACATGCTATATCGCTGATTACGAAATAATATTCTGACTTTGTTTACGGAGTAAGCTGATCGGTCGATCAGCCTAAAGGACAGCGCTGTGATTGGCTGACCGACATAATTTTGGCGGTTGACCTTGTAGTTAATAACCACTCAACATTTCTTAGTGAATACCAAAAAATTCAGAACAATAGTTTACCAACAACAGAGGCTTAAACTATCAACTGATCAAGGAAAAGTTAGTAAATGCCAGTATTAGGGGATCTGGTAGACGACTGCCTGGAGGTAGGATGCCCCACTTGTAGTAAGTGAGACGTGTAACCATTGCCAGGAGTAGTGATGGACTTTTATGTTAGAGAAACTGTCTTGTATAAAAAAGACAGTGATGATTCCAATGTGCTACATAGTTTCCTTTCTTCGTTTCTGTTTTTGTAGTTTTCGTTATTTCCTCCATTCCGCTCCCTGGTTATTAGTAATTGACTAATTTTTACCTTTTGTTGGCGCATCAATTGCAGCCGGAGCGGATTAAGAATAACTTTCCAACACCGTCGGGATTTTTTCTTAAAAGCTGTCGACACTCGGGTCTTCCAAGGTGGTCGCCCACAAAGTACTAACCGGCGCGATGGAGCTTCACTTCGTTCTAACTGACGCGCAGCTTAACTGAGTGCGCTAAATCCCCCCATATACTGTATATATATATATATATATATATATATATATATATATATATATATATGTACATGTGTATATATATCTATATATATACATGTATATATATATATAATATATATATATATATATATATATATATATATATATATATATATATATATCTACATGTATACAGACTGGGGCAAAAAAATAATCCCCTAGCTAGATCTCAATAACTTTAAGAAAACTCAAAATATCGCTACGAAATTTACGGAGCTTCTAGGGGAGGAATTTCTGCGTACATCCTGCAAATTTAATGAAAATCTATTTATCAGGAAAAATATTACAGCGTTTCTACGAAAAAAAGTGCAAAATCAGTTTTAAAAGGTTTTTTTTTAACAAAAGTCTTAATAACTTGGACAAAACTCAAAATAGTTTTACAAAATTTTCGGTGCTTCCAGAGGAGGAATTTCTACACATATCCTGAAAATTTGGTGAAAATATATTCAGAAGTAACAAAAATACAGCACTACTTCGAAAAAATGCTAAAATCAATTTTTACAAGGCTTTTTTACACAAAAGTACCGGACATTTTCTTCAAAATTTAGGAATAATTTTAACATAAGAAAGAATTTTAAGCATCATTTATTGGAGTAGCTAACAAGGTAGTGCAGGCTTAAATTCCAGCACTTCAGTAAACGGCCCTTTTCAGGGTCGTTATTTTCTTTAAAAGGAACGACTGACATTTCGAAAATCCTTGTCAAAATTGATTTTAGCACTTTTCTCATAGAAATGCTGTAATTTCGTAACTAATGAAAATATATTCTTCAAATTTGCAGGTTATACGCAGAAATTCCTCCCCTAGAAGCTGCGGAAATTTCGTAGAGATATTTTGAGTTTTTTTAAAGTTTTTGAGATTTCGCTAGGGGATTATTATTTTTGCCCCAGTCTGTGTATATATGATGTCTCATATATATATATATATATATATATATATATATATATATATATATATATATATATATATATATATATCATATATCTATGAGATATATATATATATATATATATATATATATATATATATATATAGACTATTGCAAAAAATAATCGCCTAGCGAACTGTCAATAACTTTAAGAAAACTCACAATATCTCTACTAAATTTTCGGAGCTTCTATGGGAGGAATTTCTGCGTATATTCTGCAAATAGGATGAAAATATTTTCATTAGTTTCGAAATTACAGCATTTCTACGAGAAAAGTGCTAAAATCAATTTTAACAATGCTTTTCGAAATGTGAGTCGTTCGTTTTAAAGAAAATAACGACCCTGAAAAGGGCCGTTTATTTAAGTGATGGAGTTTAAGCCTGCACTACCTTGTTAGCTGCTTCAAAAAATGATGCTTATAATTCGTTCTTATGTTAAAATTATTCCTAAATTTTGAAGAAAATGTCCGATACTTTTGTTTAAAAAGCCTTTCTAAAATTGATTTTAACATATTTTTTTGAAGAAACGCTGTATTTTTGTTACTTCTGAATATATGTTCACCAAATTTACAGGATATGTGTAGAAATTCCTCCTCTGGAAGCTCCGAAAATTTTGTAAAACTGTTTTGAGTTTTGTCCGAGTTATGAAGACCTTTGGTAAAAAAAGCCTTGTTAAAACTGATTTTACACTTTTTTCGTAGAAGCGCTGTAATATTTTTCCTGCTCAATAGATTTTCATCAAATTTGCAGGATATACGCAGAAATTCCTCCTCAAGAAGCTCCTACTTAAATTTCGTAGAGATATTTTGAGCCTTCTTAAAGTTATTGAGATCTCGCTATGGGATTACTTTTTTGCTTCAGTCTGAATATATGATATAGACTATATATATATGATGTCTCGGACATCATCCTTGTATGAGGAAACGGACGCTAAACCTTTATTATTATTTATTATAGCTATTATATAATTATACAGAATATATTATATATATATATTATATATATATATATATATATATATATATATATATATATATATATATATATTTATATATACATAAATATGAAACATGGGCCATCCATACGCTATTGAATGAATGTGAAACATGGACCTTAATGAAGGAAGATGTTTGGATTTGGAGGCATTGGAAATGTGGACTTGGAGATGAATGGAGAGGATTAGCTGGGCTCAAAAGATTACAAATAATAATAATAATAAATAGGTTTAACGTCCGTTTCCTCATCCAGGGATGATGTCAGGGATTTCCCCAACAGCACACATAGCTACAGATCAATTCTTCACCCGGACCAATCTGCAAAAGAAATGTGCTGAGGAGAAGTAAGGTCCTAAACGAAAGCCAATCCGGTGATCAAAAATGGTCAGTGTAGATTGATTATGTCTATGGTGGGAAAAGGTCAGTCTTAAGCTTGCTAGAAAATGTTGAAAGAGAAAAATAAGAGCGAAGATTAGCAGGTAAAGAGTTCCAGATTGTGGGGCTGCGTAAGAAAACGAACGTCTGCCCAATGATGTGAGAATATTTGGAACAGAGAGAAGATTGGCATCGGTGGAACGAAGTGCACGTGAGAGACGATAGGGAAGAAGAATTTCAGATAAGTAAGAAGGCTTGCCAAATAGCAGAGTTTTGAAAGTTAAAATGGAGCTTGGCCATGAGTAGTAAACAGGTTTCTGCCTTGGTTCTTCTAGATCTCTCTGCTGCCTTCGATACTATTGACCATAATTATGGTATTCTAATAAATAGGCTAAAATCTTGTTTTGGCATTTCTGATTCTGCTTTTTCTCTTCGCACATCATATCTCTCATGTCGCACACAATCGGTCGTTTTTGGTCAAAATCGCACTTCTGAACTACCCCTCCTACGCGGTTTTCCTCAAGGTTCAGTGTAAGGTCCATTGCTCTTCTCTTTATATATAAAGAAGAGAAAAAAATTACATATTAATTAATAATCAATAATAATAATATGATATGATTAATATATTAATTATTATATGATTAATTTAATTTGCACTCCTTTGCAAAGAAGTAAAACTACCAATAACTCTGTTAATTTTCAGAATCTTGCTCTTTCACCTTCTCGATCCGCCAAAAACCTTGGAGTCATATTTGATGAAAACTTTGACTTTAAATCCCATATCTCTTCCGTGTGTCGCGCTTCTTTCTTTCAGATTCGTCAGATTTTCAAATACGTCCATCCCTTACTAGAAATTCAGCCACTATCCTTTGCTAATTCTACAGTTCATTCAAAGCTCGACTACTATAATTCATTATGACATGGGTTGCATCTGGTTCATTATTACATGGTTTCTTCTCTCAATCGTTTGCAGCACGTACAAAATTCTCTTGCACGTGTTGTTTGCAAGTCCTCTCGACTTCAATTTCGCTCTCTTTCTCTACTACGCAGTCTTCACTGTCTCCCTATTAATCAAGGCGTAAAATATAAAATTGCTCTATTGATAGACAGTTGATAAATGTATTAAGAAATAGGAAGAAGAGTTGGATAGTTGGATATGTTCGTTCATTATTTCTGCATTTCTTGTTCTGTTTATACTGCCATGTATTTTGATGAATAAAGATCATATATATAGTGCACATTCTAAGGGGGGAAGGTCTATTAAAAGAGGTCATAGAAGGTAGAATGGAAGGAAAAAGAGGCATGGGCAGGCCGAGATTAGGTATGTTAGATGATTTAAAGACCCACTCATATGTGGAAATGAAGAGGAAAGCGGAAGACTGAGAAGAGTAGAAGCGTTACATACCATGAACCTGCCAGTAGGCAGTGCACTAATTTGTTTTTCTAATTTTGGCTGATTTGTTTATATCTAGTAAAACATAATTCAGGCGTTATAAAGTTATTAGTTAGTTTTAGGGTTAGGATTAGTGTAAAAAATTTGGGGACACCTTTGCACAAGTGCTTCAGGCACCCAAGATTTAACCCCGCGCTGCTTGTTTTAAGACCAATTAAATTGGTTTACAGTTTCTGGTATTTTATTAGCAATCCTTTCCATCATATCTTTGCCATTGGTAGCGCCACTTGGCCACAAGCTTCAAAACATGACGAACCTTCCATAGGCTGAAAAGGGGATACCCATTGTTTACTGATTGACTAGAGCGTTGTACCTTGGACATTCTCATCGTAGGCGAATACTTTAACAGTTACGCCATATTCATCCCCTTTAGTATGCCACTAATATCTAGTAGTGAAGTAGCCTACTAGAAATGTCTGGTAACATCTTAGACGGAGATAACGATGTAAGTTAGGCTAGGAACTAAGAAGCAAATCTTAGTTTAAAAGATTGTAATGGAATTATAGGCCTCCTTGTCGCTTGGCTTTAAAGGTACTAATAATAATAATAGTAATAATAATAAAGGTTTAACGTCCGTTTCCTAGTACATAATGATGTCAGGGACGTCTCCCATCACAAGTCACTACAAATCGATTCACCCGAAATAATTTCAAAAAACAAGTGCTGAAGAGAAAGAAAAAGATCCTAAATGGTGCCGGTCCGTTGAGCAAAAATACAGGCAAGATGAAAAATCCATAGCGGGAAGAGATGAGTTTTCAACATACATGTACAACGCAAGGTGGAAGTAGTTGAACATGAGCGAAGATCAAGAAGCAGAGAGTTTCAAACAGTAGGAGCGGAGAAATAAAATAAACCTATAGGCTTAGGCCTACCCAAGGACGTGAGAATATTAGAAAGTTTGAGCAGTTTGGTATCTAAAGAACGAAGCTTACGAGAAGGTTGATATTGGATTAAGAGATCGGATAGATAACAAGGTAACAAATATAAGTGTTTTGAAAGTTAACACGCGTTTTATACATAATTGTTTGAACCACAGGAAGCCAATGAAGATGAATAAATAAGGAACTTGAGGTGGCCTGAAGCCTTGAGGGCGGACAGACAACACGTGCTTGAGAATTCTGAACTCTTTGCAAATGCATGAGAGAAGTACATGTAGAATGTAGGCCGTGTAGCAATGAATTACAGTAGTTTAGTTCAGATTGAACTATTGAGTTAGCAAGAATTATAGATGAATTTTTATCAAGAGATGACCGTATCTGTCTAATATGGAACTATGTCCCAAATTTTGCAATAAGTAGGCCTATTTTTTAAAAGTAGCCTACGTTTTCCTATGCTTTTGATGATGCACAAAATACATTACAAGCCAATACATGTAAAATTACTATTTGCATTTGATTAGTCTGCGCTTATTAATTTGATAAGAAGTAAAGTAAGTTCACTAAGTTATTGCGTACAGTACTTATACAAGCCGAAAAATAAGCCAGCGACTTAAAGATTAGTAACTATCGTCGCACGTTGATAATGAAACAGAAAATAGGCAGTTGAAAACCTCTCTTTTCCATCCAGTGTCCAAGAGTTGCGGCCAGTGCCTAAACCTTATTTTCCTTAGTCCCCTTTACTTTGGACTGATTTTCAGAATTTTGAAATTTGCACAGTTTTTGAATCTTCTTTTCGCTCGCCGGCTGGATTTTAACTTAATGGTGCTCGATGTTGTCATTGATGACCGTAACACTCTAATTGTTGTTATGTTATGGCAGTACTTCTAACCTAAGTAACCTTTGCACGTACGATAGCTCATAGAATATAATCTCGTCTTTCCCAAACTCTAATTAGAAAACTGGTTCGTAACACGCTGATCAGATAGCTCGAGAATTGCCTGTGTTCACATCAACGGGACTTCTAAGAAAATTACTATCGATCATTTAAAATTCCATAGAGTAGGCCTACTTTACCAGAGTTTCTATACGTTAAGTTATTCCATTTGTGATTCCGTGTGAGGAATTATGTGTAAAAAAGCTGGTAAAGCTAAGGTTAACGTTAGTTTCCTCACTAGAAAGCGATGTCAGTGACGGGAGAGCCCAGGATTTCAATCCGCACCTACTGATCTGCGGTCGAATAACTTACTGGCCGCGTGTTGTACACGTGTAGGCTATTTGTATATTAATTACAAGCCCTGCATAATAATAAACTTACAAATAAACTTTATTTATAACAAATTTGCCTATTATTTACCGAACCCGATTTATAACAAATTTACCTACATGTAGGCCTATTACTATTTATTTATTTACTACAAATTGACCTAGCTGCATTACTTTACCTATTAGGCCTATCTAAATCGCCTAGGAATAGAATAGGAATAGGTCTAAATAATAATAGGAATAGGCCTAGGTAATAAAGTTAGATCATCTTTATTTTTTTATAAATTTACTTAATTTAGAATCATTTAGATTTTAGAATAGTGCAGATATATAGTATTTGAAATAAACAAAAACAATAAATTAAGCACCACGTCACAATAAAAGAAGCATCTCGGCATTGAAAATCTAAGATAATTTATGCTTGTAATATTTAAATTTACGACCTCAGTCTGTTGGGGAATTTTTTTAATATTATAGGCTATTTGTAGCTATAGCGGATGGGATTATGCATTCAAAATGGATTACGAGATACAACCTAAAACGAATAAATTAAAACGAATGAAAATCAATATAGCCTACTGTATATTTGCAGTTAATAAAAACAGTTAACAGGAAAGCTCGTTGGATAGGTATGTTAAAAGAAAGCAGATGTTGCAATTAAATATTCATGATCTCTATGCTAAAATATATCTTCTAATGAAACAATCAACCATGAAGATATATTTACTTTTAATACTATATGTTTAAACACTTAAGCAGTATGGTTTGCTCCTTGTTCACTTACAGCTCCCTTATATGACGAAGAATTTAGGCCTACTTCTCATATCAGATTACCCTTTTAATTTGCTTCAGGATTCAACATTAAAAATTTCATGATTATAGGGCCTACATAACATGTATAGGCCTATATATATATATATATATATATATATATATATACATATATATATATATATATATATATATATATATACATATATGTATATATATATATATATACATATATATATATATAATTGGCTAAGCTATCGTAATTGTGCAAGGGGGATATTTTTTTAATTCGCAGCCTGCATATATATATATATATATATATATATATATATATATATATATATATATATATATATATATATATAGCCTATATCTTACTCTCTTGATACTGAGCAATTTTGATATTCAAGAATATTATACCAGCTGTGACAGAGAAAAAGAGAGAAAGAGAGAGAGAGAGAGAGAGAGAGAGAGAACTTGCTTGAATATCATGCATTGATACATTGTAATGATATGCAATTTTATTATAATAAAATTGCATGGAATTCTAGTACTCTCACTAGGCTTACTGTCAGTGTAGGATCCAGCCCCCCCCCCTCAGGCCCGCCGATAAAAATTTTAAACTATAGTTAAATTTTTTTCTCTGGCAGTTTCTATGTGCAAATATTTTTGTAAAGGCAGTGGTTGACGGGGAGGTACGAGAGGGAAAAGCTAAACAAAGCTTAAGGTAAGGTAAGGTGTTCCAGCTAGTGGAACTCGAACAGTTCCACTAGTTCAAATTTTTTCAAATATGAATAATTTTTTCATATTTGGCAGACTAGGAGCCCGTTTTAATGGAAGGGGGCTCAAAAACTGCTGACCGTTTCACTAGCTCTCAATTTTCACTTTAACCACGGTATAAGAGGAAAAAGGATGTAAGTAAAACATGTGACCCTCTGTCCCGGAGCAGTGGTGCAAACAGCCTTGACTGCGAGGGGCTTATCCCCTCCCCCCTCTGCCGCCAAATTAGGTCACTTTTGCAATTCGTCCAGATCAGCTAAGTTTCTTCAGTGGTGAAAAAATTAACCAAGGCCTACTTATTTCCAAAACAAATATAGGATTTTAGGCATTTTAGGTTTTCCCCTGACTTTAGTACGGGTAAGTGGGAGAGGAGGGGTATGATACTGGGATATGCTCACTCTGTGCGCCGAGAGCAGTATAGTAAAACAAAATTGAGCACAGAATTTTTTCTGGTTGCGTCGCATGCCCCGAAGAATGTGGGGTGTAAGTAAAAAGATATGTATACTCTCAAAAAAATTCGGGCCATCCTAAAAAATTACTGGATCCGCCCCAGCTTACTGTGCAAATTAAACTAAAAATGCATGTAATTCTTATCAATTCTACTTCTTAAACCCTTTCAGAGGATTTTCTTTACGATAGGCTGTCTTAAGCGCTGGCAGGATCACAGATATGGTGTCATGAGGCGTTTATGATCTTACCGCTAAGTTCCGTAACTTAGACGCTACAATGAGTCATGTAAGAGTGCCAGATAACAATTAATGTCTGCCGTGGGAAATTAGGCTTCAAGTAGATGAGAGCAGGATTGCGACATCTTGCGAGTAGTATTGCGACATCTTGCGGTCAGGATTGCGACGTTTACCGACCTCTCGTGCATACTCGTCAGCGCATCAAATAGCGAAAGAGCCTCGGAGACTATTCATAAACCAGCTACATTATCCGAACGACCATCAACTGCCTAGCGACTAACGACCATTTGTAGATGTAACTGATCTCATAAAGGGCTTTGTCAACCTTGTGCAGCTGGAACTGTTGAAATGAAATAGAAGAATATCTGTTAAAACTATAACTAATTTACTAGTATCACCGCTCACATTACGCCAAGGGGGTTGTATTAAATCACTTATATTCAATTAAACAGTAAGTGAAACCAAAATTGTGTAAGCTTAGAATTATCGAATGCATAGCACGTTTGACTTATAAACAA
This sequence comes from Enchytraeus crypticus, assembly GCA_905160935.1. Classification (NCBI taxonomy): domain Eukaryota; kingdom Metazoa; phylum Annelida; class Clitellata; order Enchytraeida; family Enchytraeidae; genus Enchytraeus; species Enchytraeus crypticus. The sequence continues at coordinate 808,204 of CAJHZI010000205.1, read as the reverse complement.
AAGCTTATAACCGTTTGAATCCCAGCTAATTCATCTCTGAAATTAACCCGTCTGATTCTAAGTGGGCGTTAAGAATTACAAGCCTTTAACACGCTTCGATTCATAAAATATACCAGTTAGTTCACGTAGTCGTTAGCACGTTTACCTATTATAAACTGATTTCTTAACTCTTACAAATAGTATTGTTGCAATAAAAAATGCATATTTCGTTTAGACCTACAATGAAGGAGTTCTTGAAAGAGTCGGCAAAGTTAGACAGTTAAGAAGTGTGATAAGAAATAGAAAGAAAAGTAAATTCTAAAGGATGTACCAGAAGAAAGATTCTAAGGGAAAAGAGTTAAAGGAAGACCAAGAAATGGAATGTTGGATGACCTGAAACAAACTCATACGTAGAAGAATTTCAAGTCACATTGGAGATAAAAAGGAATGTTGAGGATAGCATTGGTTGGAAGAGTTATACGCAATGGCCTTGCCGTTAGGTACTGCACTAGAAGAGAAGGTTATTGAAAACTTGAATATTGAATTTTAGATTAGGTGTAAAGTCAAACTTTTTAACTTCATATTGTGGTTCTATCGTCCTCCTTAACTTCCATTGTCTTCATCATTACTGCTTCTACACAAAGAAAGATAATAAAGTCGAATTTGTAATTGTTGAAGACGAATTAAACATATGCCAGCTGAATTGACTTCATGTAATCAATGTGTAATGCAGTTTTACTTGTGTCTTTACTTTGTATTGTCACATTCTTCTTTATTATTTCTCTAACACTTCATCATACTAACGCGGGTTTTATACAAAAATGGACATCTCTTGTTTTGTTTTACTTTATTGTGAATTCTCTCACATATTGTGAGGGAAAATGACATGCAGGGAAAGTGTTCGATGGTTTTACTCTGAGAACGTATAGTGCTCATTTTCTGACTTTCTCTTCGGTCCAATACCTGTTATAAATATTTTGGAGAAAATTCAGATAACGCCTTCCTAGAAGAAACGGAATTTTCATTGATTGATTGAATTGACTGATGCCATGTGTAATTGACTCTCTCACTGTCGTTGATGAGCACTTTATTGGACTACCCATAGTACCTAAAGCTATCTTATTAAATTTTATATTAAAATCTGATTCAGATATCAATTGTAATTTATTAGAATTTATATGAGCATCGAAGATCCTATTACAGAAAATAAATATTCGTATTTAGGCTAATTGAAAGCGGAAATGATATTGAGCAAGACATAATTGGTTTCTGGCAAGGCTGGGGCACGAGAGAAACAATATGGGTTATGCGGATTCTGCGTGAAAGAAGCTTAAGAATATGGGAATGACGACTTAATATGCTTTGAGGACTTTGAGAAGGCTTTTAGCAGGACAGATTGATTAATAATGATGCATATCTTGAAAAAAATAGGAATTGACTGGAGAATTCAAAGAGCTCTAATCAAGATAATCAAGAATAAGAAGGTGAAATAGAATGTGGAGTTTTGTCTTTTTGATGTTAATCGTCATGCCATATTTCAATGCTGTATCATTCACATTAATATCCATTATCTTCTGCAGTCCGGTCTCGCTGCCTGCCACCATTCCTTGGTCCGCTGCAAATCTTACATCTTGCATGAATTTTCCTCTAACTTTTATTCCTTATTCCATGTCTTCCATGGCTTCCTCCATCATTGCCTCAACGTACATGTTAAACAGCAGTGGCGAAATACTGCAATTTTGTCATACTCCACGTTCTATTTCACCTTCTTTTGAGTATTCTTGCTAGATTTTGATTACTGCTCTTTGAATCATGTGCAAAGATTTAAATTAGTCTTCAGTCTCTTCAGTCAGTTCTTATTCTTTTCAAGATATTCATCATTGCTATCAAATCAATCCTGTCAAAGGCCTTCTTAAAGTTCACGAAGTATACAAAAACGTCACTGAAAGATTCTAACCTTCATTCACAAAGGACCCGCATTATCCCAATTGCTTCTTTTGTGCCGCATCCTTTCCTAAAACTAAATTGTGTCTTGCTCAATATCAAATCTACTTTCAACTGAAGGCGATTATTTATTAGGCCCTATCTTTAATAAGATCTTCGACGCATGAGGTATTAAACTGATTGTTCTGTAATCCGAACTGCACTGCATTGGCATTTTTGGGAATTGGGATAATCACTGACTTGGTAAAGTCGTCTCGCGAAATATCTGCATTGTGCACTTCTATGCATACTTCCACTAACTTATTAAGTTTTTCTCTTTCCAACATCTGCAAGAATTCTGCTGGAATATAATCTAATCCTGGCAGCCCTTTTCTTCTTGCTGTTACTTGCAGAAAAATTTCCTCTTTTTTATATCGGGGCCCCTTTTATCGCTTTCTGTTATATTTTCTTTTTCGAATTTAAAATCCTCTTGAACTGACTTCCCAGCCTTATCATACAATTCCTCTGCATATTCTTTACATCCTTAATTTACTTACTCAAGCTCCGTCTTAATTCTCCATCTTTGCACATTATACTAATATTCTTTGCATCTCCTTTCTTTTTCTATTCGCTTTTTGTTAATATCCTGACTTCCTGGTACAATTGATCTGACCATCCTCTTCTATCATATCCTGCTAAATCCTCACACTGTTCACTCCATCAATGATCTTTTGCTTTGTCTATAATTCTTCTACGCTCATTATTTAATCTTCTATATTCCTTTCGATCGTAACTCGTGACAACAGTTTTCTAGTTCCTCCTTTCATCCACTTTGATTAGCATCTCAATTGTCATCCAAGGGTTTTCAACAGTTCTTGCTTTAAAAAGCCATATTCTTCTTTGGCACCTATTTTAATAGCCTCCTTTAGCTGACACCATCTTACATTTACCCTTCCTCATTTACAGTCTCTCATGCATTCTCTTAGTTTCTCTTTCCACTGTTTCCTATTTCTGAATTCTTTTCTCGTTCAATCCACTCATATTTAATCTTTTATTACAATTTTTCTTAAGCATTTCTAATTATATTAAACTATTCCCACCATTTATACTACCAAAAAGGGATTTTTTTTAAATTTAGTCCTAATCCTCAATCAATATTAATTAAGTCTTTCTGAAGTTATGTTAGTAATGCTTACTAACGTAAATGCAGTAGGAGGGAATTTGTTACAAGATGTACGATTTGCAGATGACCAAGGAATGGTAGCGGGCAGCGAGATTGGATTGCAGAAGATAATGGGTAGGCTGAATGATACGGCCCTAAGATATGGAATGAAGATTAATATAAAAAAGACCAAGGTTATGAGAGTGTCCAATAATAAAGGTGAAGTTAATATCACAATAAATGGTACGAAATTGGAACAGGTAAGGAGTTTCAAATATTTGGGTCATACTATAACCGATGATGGGAAATGTGAGACAGAAATATGCAGTAGGATTTCACAAGCAAAAGCGGCCTTTGGTAGTAGAAAAGAACTATTAACAAAAAATCTAAAGAAAGACACAAATATAAAGATAGTGAAAACCTTGGTTTGGACCACGCTATTGCATGGATGTGAAACATGGACCTTAAGGAAGGAAGATATTAGGAAACTAGGGCATTGGAAATGTGGATTTGGAGAAGAATGGAGAGGATTAGCTGGACTCAAAAGGTTACAAATGAGGAAGTCCTGGAGAGAGTTGGCACAGATAGACAGTTGATAAATGTATTAAGAATAGGAAGAAGAGATGGATAGGACACATTCTAAGGGGGGAAGGTCTATTAAAAGAGGTCATAGAAGGTAGAATGGAAGGAAAAAGAGGCAGGGGCAGGCCGATATTAGGTATATTAGATGATTTAAAGACCCACTCATATGTGGAAATGAAGAGGAAGGCGGAAGACAGAGAAGAGTGGAGGCGTTATGTACCATGGACCTGCCAGTAGGCAGTGCACTAAGAGAAAGAGAGAATGCTTAATTTGAACGCTTGTACTAGTTAATTAGAAATTACGCTTGTTTCATTTAATTTTCTTCGTACTTTTGGCTGGAGCCTGTGGCTATGTCGATAAGATAGTCGACCGCGGATCAGTATGTGCGGGTTTCAAAACCTGGGCTCGCCTGTAACTGACATCGCTTTCGAGTGAGGAAACTGACGTTAACATTAGCCAGCTATATATACTCCAAAGTTTATTTTATAGAGTTTTGTGATCATTTAAAAATATGAACTTAATTTACTTGCTTACTTTTGGATAATTTAGAAATACTTTTAAAAAATTATTTTTTCTTTTCACTTGCCAGTGTTTGGCCATTAGACACTTTCTAAATTAGAAATATCTAATTTATGGCTAGTAACGGTTTTACTGCACTTGCATGGTAGTGTAAGAATTTTTGTATTTCAGGCTTGAGTAGACTTTGCTAGTTATGGCATTGCCGCATACAGATCTGGCTTTCATATGGTAGCATCTTGCGCACGGGTTGTTTTTTACCTGACTACAATCATTACATGTCTGTTCCAATCGCTTGTACAATCTTTGCTGAGTGGAACAAATAAACAATATGTAGCAGAAAAATGAAGCTCTGCCAGATCCATTTTAACGGAACCAAGAAACCTAACAACTTCTAGTATCACGCTGAAACTGGAAATAAACCTGCAATACACTTGTGTGTAGTCTAAGATTTGCTACAAAATCAGGAATAATGAGAAGACTGCGTGATCTTGTGAATGACAGTGCATAGTTTCATTAAATTTCTAATCTGCCAATACAATTAAGGATCAGATGCTTCGTAGAAAAAAGATTAATTAAAACTAATCTTTGTGTTGCACACCTACATCTTTAATGGTGTTCCCAGATTTATTACACACTTCACTGCTCTAGGCTCTAGCTAGCTCTCATCTATTTTATTAAATTAAACATGATGCGAGGTGGACTTGCGTAATTTCTAATTAGTATATTATTTATAATATCTCATATATAAATTTTGAACATACAAGCTGATTTTTCAAATCCCACTCCTCCTTAAAGTTTTTCTAACTTTTCCAATTAGATATTTGCCAATGTAGATATTTGTCAGATTTTATCATCAAAATATTTCTAAATATCCATGCGAATTTTCATTGACGGATTTCATTTCATTGGCTGAAGAAAATCTAATAGGCCTATTATTTAGTTTTCGTTATGAAGCTCTTTTGGGTAGACAGTATTGTTCTCTCAGGGTATGACACCCCTGCCCAGTAAATGTTAGCCGAAGCTGAGGAAGGCATACGTGGCCCACCTCGCCACAAGCAAAATCCTCCAAGAATAATGCTTATATCAAAAGAATGTTATAGATAATATAAGGATAAACTCGTATGTGGATATCAAGAGGAAAAAGCTAATTAAAAAAGTTGAGGTTAACGTTAGTTTCCTCACTCGAAAGCGATGTCAGTAACGGGACAGACCAGGATTTGAACCCCGTACATACTGATCCGCTTTCGAATATCTTACCGACATCGCCACTGGCTCCAGCCAAATTAAATTATAAAACGGACTATAAAAAATAAATAGAGTGATTAGTGGAGGCGTTTTATACCATGGACCTGCCAGTAGGCAGTGCACTAAGAGGGAGAAAGATAGATAATATGAAACTCGGGGTTCGATTATTCGGAGAGAATCAATCCTCACTTGATCTGCCGACCCCCAACTTTAGCTGAATAAACAATGTGAGAGTTGACCTTTTGTCTCTTTTTTGGTAGGTTATGGTAGGGGGGCTTGACACACGCACACACACACCCACACACACACGCACACACAGATATATATATATATACATGTATATATAAATATATATATATATATATATATATATATAAAGCTGGTAAAGCTAAGCTGGTTAACGTCAGTTTCCTCACTCGAAAGCAATGTCAGTGACGGGCGAGCCCAGGATTTGAACCCGCACATACTGATTCGAGGGTCGAGTGTCTAACCGACTTGGAGCCAGTGGCGAAGTCGAAGTGTATATATATATATATATATATATATATATATATATATATATATATATATATATGTATATATATATATATATATATATATATATATATTGGCATTTCTGATTCTGCTTTTTCCCTTCTCACATCATATCCCTCATGTATCTCTCATGTAATACATACATATTATATATATATATATATATATATATATATATATATATATATATATATACATTGTGGCAATTTAGCGTAATCGCTTCCCTGATTTTGAAACTAATGTCGAAGCACAAACTCACTTAGTGTAAATAAAGCGATCCTTGACCGCTTGATGGATAATTATTACACGTGTTCGCTCCAGGGCACTTGCTTCGGGACTTGCCTCACGACTTCCAAGCTGGAAGGACGTTGCATGTTAAAACTTAGCTAATATATCGTTGCGTCCTTTAAGGGCAATTCTCTTGTCGACATAGTTCGAATCTTTATCTCACGAAATCATAATCAGATATCTTCGCCTCAGAACATTCAGGAGATCTTCTCTCTCTACCATTTCAGAATCCGCATTGACGTATAACAGATGAAATTGTGAAGAACATTTTTGTTTCGAACTGATTAAAAGCTAAGTATTTTACTTTATTTATTTGTCGTTTAAAATGTCTGTCGTTATGGCCTTTGTGCTATCGAAAGATTCCATGTTCTAATAAGAGGCCAGATACCTTTTATATAAAGTTTCTCTCGTTTCTAGTATTCTAGTTAAGCTTCGAATACTCCATTAAAAACACATAATACCCTAGACACTTATTACATCAGAGCCAATTCTGTAGCACAAAAACATATCACAACATGTATACATAATATATGTATATAATATATGTAATATAATATATGTATATATGTATTTTTAATATTATATCATATAATATATATATTATATTATAATATATATACAAGTTTATATATACATGTATATGCGTGTGTATATAAATTTCAAATTTTGTGTATACATATATAAATATACACATCAAATATACAGGTATATATACATACGCTGTATATAAGCCTATATACTATACATATGATATATATATATATACTTCTATATATATATATATATATATATATATATATATATAATATAATATTTATAAAAATAATATATATATATATAGAAGTATATATATACACATATATTTATATATATGTATATATAGGTATATATATATATATCTATAATATATATATATATATATATATATATATATATATATATATATATATATGTATATATATATATATATATAGAAGTATATATATATACATGTACATATATATTTATATGTAAATAAATAATAAATAAAGGCTTAACGTCCGTTTCCTCATTCAGGAATGATGTCAGGGACGTCCCCAACAGCACACATCACTACAGATCAATTCACCCCGACCAATCTGCGAAAGAAATGTGCTGAGGAGAAGTAAGGTCCTAAACGAAGCCAGTCCGGTCAAGGTAGATTGATTATGTCTATGGTGGGAAAAGGTAAGTTTTAAGCTTCCTAGAGAATGTTGAAAGAGAAGAACAAGAGCGAAGATTAGTAGATAAAGAGTTCCAGATTGTGGGTGCTGCGTAAGAAAAGGAACGTCTGCCCAATGACGTGAAAATATTTGGAACTGAGAGAAGATTGACATCGGAGGAGCGAAGTGCACGTGAGGGACGATAGGGAAGAAGAATTTCAGATAAGTAAGAAGGCTTGCCAAATCGCAGAGTTTTGAAAGTTAATAGAGCTTTTCTATATTTTATGCGTTGATTAACAGGAAGCCAATGAAGACTGCGAAGTAGAGAAAGAGAGCGAAATTGAAGTCGAGAGGATTTACAAACAACACGTGCAAGAGAATTTTGGAAGTGCTGCAAACGATTGAGAGAAGAAGTAGGCAACCCATGTAATAATGAATTACAGTAGTCGAGCTTTGAATGAACTATAGAATTAGCAAGGATAGTGGCTGAATTTCTAGTAAGGGATGGACGTATTTGCCTAATCTGACGAATCTGAAAGAAAGAAGTGCGACAAACAGAAGAGATATGGGATATAAAGTCAAAGTTTTCATCAAATATGACTCCAAGGCTTTTGGCGGATCGAGAAGGTGAAAGAGTAAGATTCTGAAAATTAACAGAGCTATAGGTAATTTTACTTCTTTGCAAAGGAGTGCCAATTAAAAGGTGTTGAGTTTTGGAAGGATTAACAGCAAGACGGTTAGCACAAAGCCAGGAATAAACCTTGTCTAGAATGGATGAGAGATGAGCCAGTTTTTGATCAGAATCATGATTAGAAAAGGAAATATATACTTGTGTGTCGTCTGCATAGGAATAAAAATTTATGGAGGACTGAGCTAGCAGGTAGCTAAGAGGAGTGATATATAAAGAGAAGAGCAATGGACCTAACACTGAACCTTGAGGAATACCGCATAGGAGGGGTAGTTCAGAAGAGCGATTTTGACCAATAACAACAGATTGTGTGCGACATGAGAGATATGATGTGAGAAGGGAAAAAGCAGAATCAGATATGCCAAAACAAGATTTAAGCCTATTTATTAGGATGCCATGGTCAATTGTATCAAAGGCAGCAGAAAGATCTAGAAGAACCAAGTCAGAAACCTGTTTACTACTCATGGCCAAGCTAAGATCATTATGCATACGAAGAAGAGCGGTTTCAGTAGAATGGGGTTTTCTATAGGCAGATTGATAATGAGAGGGAGAAGGGAAAGAATCAAGATTAGTGCATAAACGGGTATAAATTACCTTTTCAAGAAGTTTGGAGATGAAGTTAAGATTGGAAATAGGACGGTAACTGGAAAGATCATCTTTTGATAGAGAAGGCTTTTTTAGCAAAGGAGACACAACTGCTTGTTTGAAGGAGGTAGAGAAGATACCTTCTGAGAGTGAGAAGTTGATTAAGTAAGTAATAGGAGCAACTAAAACATCAATACAGGATTTCAGTAAGCGTGTAGGAATAACATCAAGGCAGCAAGATGAGTCGGTAGAGCGAAGTATAAAATTGCGTATTTCTTCCGGTTTAGCTGGTTCAAAACTAGAAAGTAGTGGTGGTTCAGGCATATTTACAGAAATGGAGTTGTCGGTGTCAATGGAGTTGGAGGGCATAGAGTTACAGAGTTTGGCTATTTTGTCATCGAAAAAGTTGAGAAAAGAGGTAGCAAGAGAAGATGGTGAGGTGGTAGAGGGGAGTGACTTGGGAATGGTGCGATCAAGCAGAGAGTCAAGTGCTCCCCATACTTTCTTGGGACAATTTTGATTCTGCGAGATTAGATTTTGATAATACAAGCTTTTAGCAGAACTAATCATTTTATTTAATAATTTTCTTTGCTTGAGGTACTTGGACTTAATGTCTGGATTTCTTAGTTCAGGTGGATTTTTCAGATCCTTCCTGAACTTAATTTCGAGTTTTGAACGTTCAGATTTTTGTTTAAGGATTTGTTCAGAAATGAATGGTTTCCTAGGGTTTGAGCGGCAATGAATGGTCTTGAGAGGGGCATGTTTGTCTAATGTGGAAGAAAGTACGGAGCTAAATTGAGCTAAATATTCGGAAACAGTTGAAGATGGATTGAAATACAAAGAAGAGGACACAATATCAGCAGAGAAGGCATCAATGTTAATAGAAGAGAGTTTTCTATAAGTTTTAAGTATTCTGGAAGGGTGTACATTAACAGTCACAAGCAATTTACAGAAAATCGCACTGTGATCTGATAGTGAAGGATCAGAGATTCCTTGATCAAGAAATGACATGCTGTTTTGAGTGATAAGAAGATCAAGAATATGACCAGAGGAGTGAATAGGGGAAGATATTTGTTGTTTGAGATCAAAGGCATCAAGTGTTTATAAAAAGGAAGAAGAAGAATAGTCATTAGAGTCTAGGTGGATGTTGAAATCACCCATAATTGTTAAATCCGTGGGTGATGAGGCAATGTCTTCAAGAAGCAAAGAAAAATCAGAAATGAAAATACATATATATATGTATATATATCTATAATATATATATATATATATATATATGCATATATATATTTATATTATATATATATATATATATATATATATATATATATATATATATATATGGGCATAAGCGGACAATATGGAAACTTTAAAGTATATTTTGTCTAAATGAAGAACTACAAAATATATACAATTCTGTATGCATTGTACTTTCTCTGATAACTCTCATCACCAGCCGTTAAATAAAGCTAATTATGGCAATTGTCTCAGTACATAGTAGCGTGTTATATTGACGCGGTGCCGACAATAAGCAAGAAAAACAACCGCTGAGAGAGCTCTATCCCGTTGAGCACAGCTGGTTGAGCAATGATATGAAATCAAGAATTGAGATCAGTTCATCTGAGCACGCAAGCGTTAATACAAGATATACAACCCTTCACTGGATGCCTGTCACATACTGCGCCTAAGTCAAACGTTTTCTGTGTACATGATATTCAAATACAAAACACACACACACACACACACACACATATATATATATATATATATTTATATACATATATATATATATATATATATATTTATATATATACAGTATATATATGCTTCATCTTCTTTTTCTTCTTCTTCAGTGCACTGCCAAGTGGCAGGTTCAAGGTACATATTCATACTCAAAGTCTGTCTTCTCGCTCCATAAGAGCACTCCTTAGATCAACAAGTTAATCCCTTTACAAAGTCTATGCCATATTCATACCTTATGTAGCCTATAGCTTGGGAAAAGTATGGCTTCTGAGGTGGTTTTCTGTTGCCTTCATCAGTTAGATGGATTAATGACTATTTAATCCTGGGGGAAAATATTTCATAGTGAGGTGGGTCCCCTCTTGCCATCCTCAACTCCTGCCTTTAGTCGCCTCTTACGTACACGCGGCAGATTGTTTGCGGTTGCCCTATTCTGCTGTGGTCCAACCACACCGGAGCACAACGCGGGGAGAAAAGTTATTGTATATATATATATATATATATATATATATATATATATAATATAACTTTTTCATATATTTATCTGTGATTTCTAATGTGTCGGTCATAGCGCGCCACTCATCTTAAGGTCAAGGTTAGTAGGACCTTAAGATTTTTATGGAAGTTCTTAAAATTTAATCCATGATACCCTATGCAGATTCTATTTTATTCTACATTTGTTTCGTGCTAAGTTTTTTCTGTCACTTAAGTAAGTTTCATATGCATTTATTGAGCACAACATATTCAAGATAAGCTCATTTGTTCAATTTCTATTACGCTTATTCTCTTCAAACTTCTCGTTTGATGCACAAAATTTGAAATTTGAAAGGGAACTCAATATCTCTAGATGTTAAACACATTTAGTTCATCCCTGAATTTAATCAATAATCAGAAGTGAGATAAATATAAAAATACATTTGTTACAATTCTTAAAAATATAACATCATAATCAAAATAGCATAATATTTGTTTACAAGTATCACACTTTCCATCGTCCGTAATGGTGACTCGCAGATAAATGAAGCGTCTTGTCAGTTGTTATCGTTACTTATTCAATGTTATATTCACATCTCTGTAATCCTTAACACTCTCAAAACCATTACCTTTTTATTATTAATCTACGCGTCAACTTTGTGTGATAAATAGATTAAAGCCGAATCATTTAAATCATTCATAATACTTTACATTTTGCTTCACTCCTAGCAAGCATACCTTAATCATCTGCAAACTTCACATCTTTCAGTGTTTTACCTTAGTTGTAGTTTTTCCTTCCCCAATACCTTTCATCGCCTGCATCTTTACGAGATGAACCGATAGCTTTTTTGTTAGTACATGTAAGTTGTTCGCCAGCCGATCAGTAGGTGCAGATAATCGGTAATCAAATTCAGTGCTCTCACCGTCACTGACATGCTATCAAGCAGGAAACTGACGTTAAACTTGACTTGAGTTCTTTGCCTGCTCGGTATAGAGGTTGAATAGTAGCAGTGAAACGCAATATTCTTGTCTTATCCCGTCATGTTTCATCGCCCTCAGAGAACTGATGCTGGATTTTGACTATTGCTTTTTGATTCACATACAAATTTAATATTAAATCAGCTTTACCTTACTATTATGTAATTAAAGCTGATAATATGAACATCAACTACATACCACGACAAAGTTTATCTTTCATTCAGTAGTTATTAGTGTCGACATTAGCCCAATTAGTTCAGCGATTTGCACTGTGAGTGATTTGAGTTATTTGATATCATACTCTCCTTTAATATAAGCAACTCTACGTGACAAAGATATCAGCACTGTGACGGTGAATCACTTGGACTTAAGGCATACGCATTCTATCAAGAATCTCGACATCCTACAAAGAGCATATACAAGCACTTGAGAGCTGTGGGACCATTGTCGAGATGCTTCTCTGAAACCAGTGAAAGTGTTCATTGCATGATACGCTCACTACATGTATCTTGTATTTACTCTTGTCTGCCTGATAGTGGTTCACTCAGTTGCTGATGGTTTGTTTCCCGGCTTCCAGCTTTATTTGGAACAACTTCTTTTCTGGAGAGCCTATGTACCGTTCTTGTAGCTGGAGGAAGGCCTTGAGGAAGGCCTGTGTGGAGATATTTTAATTGTTGGAAAGCCTGTATAGAAGTCGTGGAATTGATTAAAAGTCTGCTTGGAGTGTAACTGATGGAAGGACGGAATATTTCGCTGATTACCTGAAGATGTTACGCAGACGTTAAGCGGTTGAGCTCTAAGCAGCTCTTTGTTGTGTGCTATAGTCGACTTGAGTTAGTACGAGCTTGATACGTGATGCGGGCTCGTTAACTTTTAGCAGATCAGTACCGCAGTGTCACGCCGTGAGTTAAGGAAGAGGGTGCATCAATTTTACATAATGGTGCATAATTCTACATTTAATGTCTGTTTCTTTGACGGCGTCATCAGAGTAATCTTCAGACTAGCTAGGAACAGAACTTTAAGAGAATTCTAAATTTCTAATTATTTTCTTTTAGAGAAAAAATAAACGTTCCTCACGATCTTTTTAATAAAATAAGTATCAGTATTCTACTATTAGAACTTACATTATTAGAACTTTGAAATATCATTTAAGGGAATATCGCGAAAGTGTCCGACGAGAGTGAGTTTATAACAACTATAATTAATAATAGTTCACGAATTGCATAAGCAGATTTTTGTAAGATTATAACAGTATAATTTAATAAATGATATACGAAAACTGCATGGTCGAATTCAAGAGATTAAAGATATGAATAGCCTCCTGCACGTCCATGTCGCAACGTAAATACGTCTATAATAAGAGGTCTTGCCAAAGAATGAGCTCTTAACTTAACTTAATTATACTGGTTCAGGAAATCGTAAAGACTTGTAACACCAGTCTACTCGTAATTACATACCTCAATACATGGAGACTGAAAGGAGAAAATTACAAACTTAAAATACAAATATGTTACAATACAAATTAAATGCCTTCCTCTTTGCAGTAAATTTTGATATTTTAAGAATCAGTACAATTGAAATGTTTTTGATCTTCAAGTCCATCTCACTCTACATGTATAGTTCTCCGTCAAATTGCAGGCGTGACGTGCTGACTTCAAGTTCTTCAGTGATTTGACGCTCATTGAACATTGCCGCATAACTAGGCCCTTCCGATAAATTGGTCACTCTCAAAGATCTAATATAATTTTTTAAACCCTTGCATGGATTTTTATCTTAAGGAAATTTATATCTAGTGAATATTCGTATTTCCTTTATCTGAAAATATTGCTCATAATATAATCTAATCAGAAGCTGTTAAAAATACTCTTAACGAATTTTCATAGTGAATCTATTTTGATCACTTATATAGCACAGTCAACATTGACCATGGTAGCCAGTAGTATTAATATGTCAATTAAACAATTTATTAATCTTTAGTCTACTAATAATAACTAATTTATTTATGTTTTATTTATGTTTTATAATGAAATTAGTTAAATGTAGGCCCATTTATCTAAACGTCATTCTTCAGTCAAACATTAAGCATTTTCAGTAATTATTTATATAAATTGTCCATAAGTTTAAATTAACAGATGTGTGCCGACAAAGGGAGACGATATAAAAAATTCTTAAAGCCTTCAACGATGAATTGTCACTTTCAGGTTTGTTTATGAAAGGATCTTAGGACACTATTCTAATACAAATCATAATACTGTCCATTTGTTTGGAGTATGTACCCTTCGTAGCCTTAAATAAACTTAATTGCAACGTTAATTTGTTGTGGTTTTGTTAAAAAGTAGCCTCTGCTTAACAACTTTATGACAAAAAAGCTTGCCGTCAGAATTAAAGCTAAGAATTACCGCAAGGTTTGTTATTCTGATTTTATTTGTACAGTATATTTACTGGATAATTATTCTTGTATTGAAACACTTAGTCAGATTTGTATCAAAAAGATCCTGGATCCTGCGATCTCATCTTATATATATATATATATATATGTATATATATATATATATTATATATATATATTATATATATATATATATATATATATATATATATATATATATATATATATATATAGAGAGAGAGAGAGAGAGAGAGAGAGAGAGAGAGAGAGAGAGAGAGAGAGAGACTGGGGCAAAAAATAATCCCCTAGCGAAATCTCAGTAACTTCAAGAAAACTCAAAATATCTTTACTAAATTTTCGGAGCTTCTAGGGGAGGAATTTCTTCGTGTATCCTGCAAATTTGGTGAAAATATTATCAGTAGTTACGAAATTACAGCATTTCTAAGAGAAAAGTAGTGCAAAAATCAATTTCAACAAGGCTTTTCGAAATGTCAGTCGTTCTTTTTAAGCAAATAACGACACTGAAAATGGAGGTTTGTTTAAGTGATGGAGTATAAGCCTACACTACCTTGTTGGCTGCTCCAATAAAAGAGGCTTAAAAGTCGTTCTTCTGTTAAAATGATTCCTAAATTTTGAAGAAATTTTCCGGTACTTTTGTGTAAACAAGCCTTGTTAAAATTGATTGCAACACTTTTTCCGAAGAAACGCTGTATTTTTGTTACTTCTGAATATATTTTCACCAAACTTGCAGGATATACGCAGAAATACCTCCTCTAGTGGCTACGAAAATTTTGTAAAACTATTTTGAGTTTTGTCGAAGTTATTAAGACTTTTGATCAAATAAGCCTTGTTAAAATTGATTTTTGCACTATTTTAGTAGAAACGCTGTAATTTGTTACTGCTCAAAATATTTTCATGAAATTTACAGATTATATGAAGAAATTCCTCCTCTAGCAGTTCCAACAATTTTGTAAATATATTTTGAGTTTTGTTAAAGTTATTGAGATTTCGGTAGGGGACTATTTTTTGCCCTAGTCTGTATATACAGGCTGCGCATTAAAAATATCCCCCTAGCACAATTACGATAGTTAAGCCAATTATTGGTATTTCTCCTTGAAATTTTAAGGTTCTCATATGGAAGAATTTAGCCACAAGCTGACCAAATTTTGTAAAATTATTTTTAAAGGAACCGGAGTTATCCAAGTTTTGCGAAAAATTTGATTTTTTTTCATTTAACACGCAACGTAAAACGTCCATTAGAATCACCTTTCAGGACGCCCTGTCGAGACTTGTACCGAAGAAAATATTCAATGTGTCCACTGACCAGGATATGATACAAAAGGCTCCACGATTAAGCATAAATACGTTGTTGATAGTCTTAAGTTGTCATATAGCACAACCCATCATACTATTGCGGACGCTTTGGGTAACAAAAAA